>OX376372.1:218052616-218269599 GCA_947369275.1 Nemotelus nigrinus
CGGTACGTATTTTCGACGAGAATTTCACCGAAGAACGACGCAAAGGCACAGAAGTTTTTATTGAATGGATATCCAAACGCTCAGAACGAAAGATTTGTGTATATGTTTTTACGAGAAACTGCAATTGATATAAACTATGTGCCACCAACGAAATACATAGATTGAGTTGAAATTTCACATGCTATTTACTAAGTTATGAAAAATTGAATTTGTAGATAGTTTGAATAATATAGTTAGTTTTTTTTGGTTTGTTTTCGAGTTTTTTTTTTTAAATGAGTTTGAACTAAGTGTTAATACTGATTTAATTAAGTTTTTGCACCGCCGTACGACAACAGTCGACTGTAGCTCAGGATTTCGGTTTGTCTATTTTTTTCCTGTATTTTTCATTATGGTTTCATTTTGAGTTACTGAAGAAATGTAATAGATTTACTTTACGTGTGTATATTTTTTTGTAGTATTTCCTTTTTTACATTATTTATATTACAAGTTGTTAATGCTAACCCAAATTTATGAGTTTTTATTTTATTGTAATGAGTATAGAATAGTTTGAAAAAGAAAGCCAACTCGATTACATTGCCATAGGAGCGATGCTATCCCACCTCGTATTCTTTCCTTCCCACTAAATGTTTGTTTTGTCACTTTTTTGTTGTAGTTTTAAGTGCGTTTCGTAGCACGAAGAAATAGGGTTCTGTCGTAATGTCATCCTATTCTTAATACAAACTTGAGTTCATGTACAATAGATAGAGTGAAATAATAAAATGACTCGAGAAAAAAATCAGCAAGCAGATATATTAATATTCTATTATAAAACTTTTGAATTAGCCTGTATTGCTTCTTACCTGCTACCATAGGCGATGCAAATGTAAATTCCGGGATAGCACTGACCGCACGTCGTTCGTAAACCTGAGGGCATCTAATAATGGTAAGAGTGAAAGCAATGCGATATCCATAGGATCGGAGAACCAACTTTTAATCGGAATCGCATTTTGTGGGTAACATCGGTAAGCTCCGGGTGAATTGTCTATGATGAATATCTAAAACAAGAATTCACGCACAAGATTTTGAATATTATTGAATAAATTGTAGGGAAATTATTATTGTTACCCTATTTAAGTCACTGCATATAGCTGACAAATCTTTGGTATACGACCCGTAATCTGGCGTGCAATGCTGCCGATAGTATCTTCTACGCAGAATATTTCTGCCATTGTCCAACTTATCCGCAACTGCAGCACCATAAATTTCCATGCTCGCAGTGAAAATGACAAGATCATACCATTGCGACACCTAAAAATATATACAAAATTCAATAAGTATATGGTCAGCATTCAATAAAATAATACTTACAACGTCGAGGAAAAAGTCGACATGCGGCCGCTTGTGAACAAAGAATCGAACAGGATGCTTATCAATCGTCACCTTAACCGTAAAATCGTATGGTGTTCCTGGCTTAACCGTATTCCTAGGCATTGAATCATGATGCGAATGAATAAGCGTTTCATCCAGGTCCAGGACGAGTGTTTTTCTCTGCACAAGGGTCAGCCGATGTCTTGAAACCGGCGATAAGGGCAACAGTTCATATTTTACTGGTTGATACTGTGCAAACTAATAAGTTCATATCAATCAACTTGAATTTAAGCCATTATTCAATATATAAAAGTAAAAATTTCAGTAAAACGATCATAATAAAAAAGATAAATACATAATCTTATTTACATTGGTGGCAGCACGGCAATAAAGAAAATTATTCAGCTTTGAATTTGTTGCAATATAAATGATAGTAATAATAACATAAAGTGAATTTTCAATGGGAAATGATGAAATTTGAAAGTGATTTAGTGGGTATATATGCATTTTTTTACTGTTACAACATATAAAAATTCTGAATAATATCTTAACAACAATGCATTGTTAAAATAGTAAGTATTCAAGTTATTTAGTCTTTAAAATATCGATTATCCACATCCATTAAATAAAGTAACACGTACGTTACAAATGACGAATAGCAGTCAACATGACCACTAATTTGTTTTAGGTCCCTCCTTCTTTCCGCATTCTCCATCTCCTAATATGCACGATCTGTGTGCATCTTAAGCATTAGAGTTTGGATAGATGATAGGCTGACTACATTTCAAAATAATTATTCGAGAATAATTTGAGAGAAGTAAATAAATTAGAATGAATGTGCTACATGCCATTTGAGAGCCCATCCTGTGTAAAATACTTTTATCCTTTCTTACAAAAACGAAAAAAAATTTCAATCATTATTTAAATAAACCAAAAACACAATTTCGAAGGCATATTTCAACTCCATACGACTAATCGGATAGATTATATGTTTAGGTAACAAAATAGATTGCGGTACTCCACTAGTAAAAAGACACCCGTAGGTACAAGTGCAAATTGTTTCCATAAAAATTATCAGTCTTTTGGAAATTCTCACAAAAACACAAATCTAAGGAGATAAGATTTCAACCAAAGTTGGCTTAACGTAAGGTCCAACTATTATGTGAATTTCATTGAAATCGGTTGGCTGATTCGGAAGTTATTGGGCAAGAAGCATTTTTTTTCTCTTAGTGAGTTTTTTTAGATGGCACCACTATCACAGGGTTGCTCGCATTTCAAAATCACTGCTATCAGACCTGGTCCTAGTTAAAACCAATATGTCCTGTAAATTTCATATTGATCGGACTATTCGATCGACTATTATGTTTAAAAAAGAATGTGACTCCAAAAAGTCATATTATTAAATTTAGGTCCCATTTGTTAGGAGCCGGAAAACAAATAGTGCTGGCCGAGAGGAACCTCATTAGATATTCCGGAAATAGGCTATATAAGAGATTAGGAGAAATCACACTGAGATTTTAATCTCTACTTTTAAAAATGGCGGGTGATACTTTAGGTAGTAAGCGGGATATTTTAGATATTTTAGGAAAAGCAAAAAAAGGCCTTTGAATGTTAGAAAGATAGAAAAAGGAAAATTCTCGCAAGAAAACTGAAGAATCTGACGAGAGGAAAGGATACTATGGAAAAGAAAAAGAATGCCGTAGAGACTGTGCCAACTATGTGGTGAACAAGTCCACGGTACAATTCACAGAAGAGCAAATGGAGCTGCATAACCAAGGTCTGAGTTTTACTGTCAAGGAAACAACATTCCCAACAGAAGACTTGGTAGTAGACATCGAAGCAGCGGTAAAAGCACTTCCCGAAGAGGAGAATGTACAGATCAGAGGCAATGTGGCTAAACTCATTCAAGGAAAACCGTAAGAGAGGGAACACTGGTAAGGAACAAGGAGTCCTTAAAGAGTTGACTACTAAAACCAGTCTTTTATACCAAAGCAGATAAACGAAACGCGATGGTCATAATGATTACGACCGTTTAGTTATGATTAAAAAACAGATGATTATGACCGTTTAGTTATGGAAAAGCTCAACAACGGGGATTACTATGAGCTTAGGAAAGATCCCTTACCAGAATCTATCAAACGAGTCGAAAGAATCTTGAAAGAGTGCAAAGGGACGATTGGAGAAGTCAACAAGCTCCGGGTCTCAAACCCGGCATTGCCAAGAATTAGGTGCCTTCCGAAGATACACAAGGAAAGAAGTGAACTAAGGGAAATTGTTACCACTACAAACAGTACAACGAAAAGAATCGCAAAGTGGATTGTAAACGAGTGTAGGGCCTTAGGAAAGATTAGCGATAGAACGGTTAAAAACTGAGACGAGGTGATAGAGCGGCTTGGAAGGGCAACAATAGGGGAAGATGAACTAGTTGTATGATTTGATGTCAAGGCTCTGTTCTCAAGCGTGGCGGTAAAACAAGCACTCACGTTCTTTGACGACTGTATTAGGGAAGAATAGCTCACCGGAGGGGAACAAAAGGGCTAAAGACTATTTCAAACTTGCCTCGGTTTGCATGAATGAAAGTTACTTTACTTTCAGGAGGAAATACTTTAAAGCTATGAAAGTCGTTGCCATGGTAATTCCTTTATCCCTACTTATGAGAGAGATATTTATGGACAGACTGGAATATACACTTCATGGAGAAAGCTCGCTTCCTAGTATCTGGTTAAGATATGTAGGCGACAGTGTACCTATCGTAAAAAAAGATACTTTCACAGAAACTTTGGAGGAGTTGAACCAAGCACATAAGGATATTCAATTTTCAATGGAAGTCGAAAACAATAAGATTCTATCCTTCTTGGATTTGATGGTCATAAGGAAAGGAGGTCTTCTTAGGTTTAACGTTTCCCGGAAGCCCACACACACCCAGAGAACAACACCATCCACGTCTGATCATTGGCATTCACAAAAAATAGCACCCTTTAACTCGATGATTCATCGGCTATTAACAGTGTCCATGGATCAGGAAAGTTTTAACTAAGAAGTTAATTAAACTAAAGGTACCGCGAGAAAAAATGGATTTAACAAGAAAATAATTGGCAACCTTGTCGAAAAGAAGCAGGAGAAACAATTATTGTTTCTTCAATATTCAAAAAAGTTCGGGAACTTCTTGAACGCTTTTCTTGAGTTCATAAAAGCAGTTCCAACCAGTAGGGTTAACAAATTAAGTACTAAATTATTTATTTATTTATTCAAACAATGCATTTACAGGCAAAAAGCCCAATTACAAATAGAATAGCTTAGTACTAAAAAAATTGTGAAAATTTATGATATGAAAATCAAAGCCAAAGACAAAAAATATAAATAAAATTACTCATCAGCAAATACTGTGTTGCGAATACTTCTTTTATAGGTGGCAATAGAGTGTGGAAGAGGACAAAGTTGGAGGTCATTATGGGTACGTAATATGCACAAAACAGGATAATGAAAGTAAGTATCGGTACGGCCAAATGGTACATCAAAGACAACGGAGGACCTAATATGCCTCTCACACTGCCGTTCATTAATCAAGGATGCAATAGATGAATTCAGATGGCCACGGCAAATTTTGAAAAGAAAGCATTCATCAAGGTAAACACTGCGCTTTGATAGGAGAGATAGATTAAGGAGCGATAAGCGTTCATCATAAGGCATGTAGGGAAGATTATATTCAAAGAGTAGAATGGGAGTGAACCTCCGTTGAACAGATTCAATGGCATCGGAAAGATATGCACGTGAAGGACAAAAAGGATAAAAAGGAAAAATGCGGAAAATATAAAATTACTTGGCCAGAATGTGGCAAAATATACATTGGTCAAACGAAAGGGTTAGTTGGTGTTAGACTAACGGAACATAAATGGGAAGCAGCTTAAGGAGGAAAAGGACCACAATGTTAGTACGATCAGCAGTAGCGACACACATCCTGGAAAAGGAACACAACATAATATGGGACAATCGTGGGGGTGATTAAGGAGGTACAGCAAGTACGAAAACTGGATGCGTACGAAAGCCTCAACATATAGAAAAACCCGATGAATTGACGACTAAACACAGAACAAGAAAACTGTGCATCACCATTGTTCAGGTTATACATACATATGTACATTTTATACAAACATATGTACATTTTATAGTGAGGAGAATAATGTAATTTATATATAGATAGTTAAATGTATTTAAGTAAATAATTAGTAGATAGTAAAAAGTAAGCACTATAATTAAGACACCTATGTTACATTAAGATTAGACCGATAGATACTGAAGAAAAGGACAGATTACCCTCGAAATATCACTATCTGTCAAACAAATTTCAAATATATCTAGCTTCAAAAGGAAAAAATCGGTTTTAATTTAAAATGTTTTTACAAGCTAGAAAAAAAATTGGTTCAAATCAAAACAATTAATTGAAAAATGTTTGTTAATTGTATTAAAAAAACTCCTTTGAAAATCATGGGGACTGAACTGCTATTTCTCAATTGATACGAATAAGTTTAACATTACTTTTGATTGATAAAAATAGCACTGTAATAATGTAAAATGATTATTACTGTACAATTTACTATGAAATGATTATAATATCTTCAGCAAAAATAAAGCTTTAATTTGAGTCATTCAACTAATTTCTTCAATACAGTTATAAAATATGTCAGGTCAAAAGTTAAAATTTCCAAATGTGTCATCGCCTTTGATTCTTGCGGCAGCTGTCAAATTTTCTGTAAAATCTATTTGATTTTCAGCTCGCCCTATCAATGTACATGTGCTTTGGGAAATCTAGTCAACGTATTTTTTGAAGGACATTGGACTTTAAATGGGGCTGTTATTTTTTTTCCAACAAAAGTTTATCGCTTGTGTTTTCGTTCGCTGTTTACGATTGACCTCATATTAATAAAATTATAGTGTAAGATGGGTTGGACACTTAACTCATATGAGCGAGGAAGATATGGCCTGCAAGATCTACAGTGGTACCAATCATATACAAGTCGCCAAAGCATATTTTGCTTTCAATGGAGCGATGGCGTTTGCTAGGAAAAGAACAAAAAAGGTTGAGGATGTTGAGCTGTGGAGAGAAACTGGAACCTCGGGATTTTTTTATTATAACAGGCCGAAATGCCGCATTAGTGTGTATTAGGCTACATATTTTTTTATCCTTCATACATCCATCAAATCATTTAGTTGAAGAATCCCGCAAACAAAGTTTACAAGATTACATTATAACCTTCAGTCTCTATGATTAACTTTTTACAAATTGTTATGACTTTTTATAGATAAGACCTACGTATATCACTAGCCATATTTCGTGGCTGCTGCTATAATTCGTGCTTTATTGCTAACATTTTTTCGACTGCATCTTGTATTATATTCGCAACTGTCACGATTTTCGCTTACAAACCAGAAGCCAGATCAATATGAAATTTGTGTCCACAACATTTGAGATTATTTTATTTAATTATTTTAGTTATTTTATTTTTTCATTTAATTGCATCTGCATCATAAATAATTGAATTGCATAAAAATCGAAACGTTTACTTTGGAGTTTAGTGGCTTAGACAATCAATGTGCTGATGAGATAAGAACAATCTAGTGTGCTTTGAACAATGAGATAAGAAAGGGTTGTTTTGAAATTCACTTGATCATATGCAATGCAATCAGTAAATACGACTGATATAAGTTAAACGGTGATCAAATAATCGCTCGAAATATGATGTTTTACAACAAAACAAGTCATTGAGATAATTCAAATATACTTGAAAATTAAACTTAGCATCATCTTTTGTTTTAAGGGTCCAGACTACAAGAATTCAAGTTTGCTCGACATTGCTGATTTTATGAATCTTCCATTTATATGATAAATGGTCTTCACAGGATTTCAGTGATTCTGTAAACTAAGTGTGCAGGATCAAGGGAGTCGGCTAAAGCTTTATGAACATTTAGTACCAATAACGATTTATGGCAAGGGTGCGCTTTCCTGCGTCCTTTTCAACATTCTGTTGGATAAAGCGATCCCAGATGTCCAGGTGACCGATCCCAGATGTTCAATATCAGCTTGTGTATTCTAGTGAGTAGAGCACGGGCTTCTAGTGTGAGGGTCCGCACACCAAGCTTTGACTTCACCTAGCTCTGAATAGGTATCTGAGTTAATCAGAGGTAAAGTGAGTCGTGGAAATAATCAAACATCTTGGATTTGTCTTTAAACAGAGTAGTTGACTGAGAGGAATTTACCGGATTGTGTGAGAATCTGTTCATCTATGTGTGCGCTAGGTGCCTAAAAAAAGATCGGGAAAATTTGAAAATTTTCGAATTGCGATAAATTTTGACAGAGATATCAAATCATTATGAAACTTACAGGATATATTGATATTACTAAGTTGTAAATTCATGTTGTTTTTTATGAGCATGTTGTCAACCCTGCAGCTAGGGCAGGCAGTGAAAGTGAAAACCTTCAAATCATCGACTCTCCTGAAGAATTGTCGGTTTTTGTAGTCATATATAAATTTTGTGCTTTGTCTGCATAGCTTAAGGCAGTATTTTGGTCTAGAGGCACGATTTTGAGGTGATTTTACGGACGCAATAAAAAAAAAACCATAAATATTTTTGGTATATATTTTTTTACCAGTCTTTTACTAACATTTTAAAAGTACAAAAATGTCTTCAACAAATAAAAAAAATAAAAATTGATGTAGATACAGGCCGGCGAAGTGAAGGCTCAAAAAAAAACTTGTCTCATGGTTGACATGATTCCAACCTTCCTGTTGGTCTGAAACATAAATTTTTGTGAATTCTGTAATAAGAAGAATGTGAAATTCGTCTGACGTAGGCGATTTGAAAAAACTTTTTTTTTCACAAAATGGCGTCCATGTAAAAAAAGTTGGTTTTTTGCCTCATTTTTTTAACTTTGGGGATTTTTAATAAATATTAGAAGAAAAAAATTAAAAAATCCCTACGTCAGACGATAACCAATAGTGTTAAGAGGGTTTGTGCAAAATTTCACGTAAATCGGTTCATTAAAACTAGAGATATCATGTCAACCGTATCGAAAAAAGTAGTTCCGAGAAAAACGCGTTTAAAACTTGGAGTCTTGTTTCGAGCAGTTAGTTGGCGTGTCACTCCAAAAATAATTCAAATTTCCGAAAATCCTTTTAAAAGCTTATTTTTAAAGGTCTAAACTTTGAAAATATGCAAACGAAAAAAAATCGATTTGATCAAATTTCTAGACCAGAATACCCCCTTGAGTAAAACTTTTGAAATTTTACATCGGGCAAGAACGGTAACCCTTCCCCCAATTCACCTATATTTTTAGCATCAGAAACTTCTGTTCACGAAAACTCACAAATTCACAGAATGTATTGGTTTTGAGTAAGACCAGGTCTGATAGAAGCTGTTTTGAAATGTCTGCCAATCTGTGACAGTGGTGCCATCTTGAAAAATCACTAAGAAAAAAAATTGCCTTTTGCCCAATGCATTTTGATTTAGTTACCAGATTTTAACGAAACCCACACAACAGTTGCAGCTTACTCTAAGCCACGTTTGGTAGAAATTTGGTTGAAAAATCAGGTAGGTGCTGCCAGCTATGGTAATTTTGGTGTCTTGAATTTTGAAAATTCGCTCAGGCAAATAACGCTTTTCGCCCTATAATTTCATGTACAGTCATGAAATCGAAACGAAATTCATTTGGTAGAAGGACCTTACTGTAGGCAATATTCAGTAAGTTTCTGGTTGAAAAACCATGATAGGGTTGCCAACTATGATTGTTTTTGTATTTTTTTACCATTTCTTTAGTAAGCGATTGTATCACAACATTTTCAAGTGGTATTGATCTTATAGTGAAAAAAACAACAAATATTAGGATTTTAAAAATTTGAAAACTTGCAACTGGTAGCCCTAAATTTCTTCGTTTCCCCTATAACTTCTAACGCAGTCATCGGATCGAAACGAAATTCACAGAGAAGATTGAGTTCAACGTGAGGCAGATGTGGTATATTTTTGGCTTTGATGCTGGCAAAGGATTGTCAACACAAGGCGGTTCTGCTATTTTTGTACCAATAAATGCTTAGATTAGGTATTCATATCACAAATATTTACAATGAAAGTAAGTAACCAATGATTAAATTTTCTAAGTTCTTGAAGCTTTTCAGATGGCAGCCCCAAACACTTTTCTGTCCCTATAACTTTTGATAAAATCAGTGGATGAAAACGATATTCATAAGATAGCTTGATTTCGACAAGAAGCAGTTGTGGTAGACTTTTAGTTGCAGTGCTGGCAAAGTGTTGCAAGCACTGAGTATTTTTTCATTTGTGTTACAGAAGATGCTGTTTTCTAAATTTTGTAAGATAAGCAACCGATAATAAATATAAGAAACATGTGTTTGTCTTTCGTTTATTTTGAAATTCATGCAAGTGGCAAGCCTGGAAACCTTTCCGCCTTATTAGTTTAAATGCATTAGTGCGATCAAAACGGTACATTACGCTCGAAACATGTTGGAGCACGTGTGGTAATACTTGCACTAAAAATCTGCATGATTCCTCTATTGTTCATCGAACATTAGTGTTTCTAGCGGTTCTGTTGCGCTAGAGTTTTTTGTTTGTTTTAGTTTTGTTTAAGAAAAATGAAAATGGTTATTTTTTTTATATATACACCATGTTTGTAGATGACCATGATCTATTAAAATAAACGATTTTGTATTAAAATGTTGATTCCTACATGGATTCATCATTCTTTTTTCTTATTTTGTGGTGTATTGCTGTATTTAGGATCTTTGTGTGCCGTAGCACGAAGGAGATATTGAGACTAAGCTAGCTGACAGAAGAAGGCACACATATGTGTCAATGCATATTACTGACGCCCATTTATTAATAATATTTGTTTAAGATTTTGATTACATTAAAGCTTCAATAACATTTTCACATGAGATCATGTAGACATCATCCAATTATTACGAACTGATTAATGTGTGCTTATCGGTGTTCCAAAACATCAAAGATAAAGACAGGTGGCCATGTAGATAAAAGAACCGTCCAACAGGCCTTTGCACGGACGATATGTAAAAAGTTGTAACTAACGAATTAGCTTCATAACGCGGAAAACGATGCACTCCGTACGACCACCTAGCATCTAGTGTTTTCCATGAATTACTTGATAGATCGCATATGAAGGCTTGCGCGCCAAGATAGCGCAAATGGTAAAAATGCATTGGATTCAAACAATTTGTTCCTCCGAGAAACGGATGCTAAAGCTATCTTCGCTAAGTAAATGAGATTTAACTGGGAGAGACACACTAACGCTACTATCAACGAAACGCATACAATGGCAATGTATTGAGAAAGATTAAGTGATGCCGCCTGAACACCGATGAACGAGTAAGCGAAGCTAAAGCCAAGAAAATATGCGGCGCGATCCACAACAAAACGAATGAATGAGTCCAAGACTAAAATTAGTTTTCCACTGGCGCTGCTACAGCGTGTATTTGACACATTTCAGTTGGTTTTGGAGCCCGATTTTGGAATTATTAGCTGGGCCATCTAGTCCTATAACTCGCAATCCAGTATTAGCTCGGAAGTTATTTTTGTGCATTTTCGTTGTGTTTTAAATTAAAATATTGCGCTTTTTCGTCTACTTGGGATCCAGGTAGACCAACACAGCTAAAGCAATAGCCGCAGGTTTCACCGTATTTTGACACTGTGCCGATATTTGAAATACCTGTAAAAATTTTGATATTTGATTCTGTTCTTAGCAGTGTGTACATTTCAGTGGCAGCAAGGCGATCGAACAATATGTTCAAAATTGCGTTCAAGTAAGTTTCTGCGCATTTAATTATAAGTTGATCGAACATTAAATACAATTTTTATAACGGATTTGACATGAAGAATGACAAGTTGTGATAGCCTCGATCGCAGAGCCCTTTTTGAATCGAAGCCGGCATGTTTCGTTGCGATTATGTGCGCGAGCATTTAACAATGATTCGAAAAATAAACTACACTCAGCTATAAATTTAATCGTTTTGAACTACATTCCATATTCATTGCAAATTAAGAAGGCATGGGCGGGAAAACGTAGAAACCTTATCAAATAACTTTAGCGTAATGATTTAATTGAGACGTCTCAGACTTGAGGGGTCGTGCCGCAACGGATCATTTTGTCAGATTTTTCGTTTACTGATAAAAAAAAATGTGTTCTTTGAACCGGACTTGCTGTGAGAGCGATTCGCGTACGTAAATAAAAATCATTCATATAGCCTTCGAACTTGAAATCGAAAGAAGAAGACATAAATGTTTGCGATAGCGTGAATAAAAACCATAATTGATAAAACTGTTGAAATCGGACTGTGTGATGCGTATTAACTGTACTGTAATAGAATATAAATGAAATGTGTGTTTAGAATAATCCAAGCTGACAAATGATGCTCACTTCACGTTTCGTCAGCTGCATGATAATAGAGGCGGAACATATTTATGAACGAAAAACATTAAAAAGTATTTCGCGCAAACGCTGCAGCCTGCTTTTTATAAGTGATTATTTGAAAATGTAATATCGCTTAGTGCTCGTTTGTGACACAACAGAATTCATTAATTCGATTTAGTTTGAACAGTTGGAGTAGAGAATTTCTGGTTCATAACTAACTAGCAGACAATGTGTTATTTACATGAGCTATTTCTCGAGATTCTAATCATGTAGTTCCTATTTATTATCGATAAATAATGGGAGATTCAAAATCAAGTCATAAGATTAGCAAACACGAAAACTATTGGAAGCACTATCTACGAACTTGCACTAGGTAGACACATTTCTGCCTTATCTGTGCTTGAAATAAACAAGTATGATAAAGGTTTTTGCTTACTGCAAAAATTAATGATCAAATGGTATGCATTAATACTGAGTTGATAAAAGATTTGTGTATATTCATCAGTTCATGCATCGATTTTCAAATCATTATCGATAAATCAAAAAAGATTATGTGTTAGAATTTGTTACATTACAACACATACTCAAGATTTCAGACACAATAACTCAAAGGGATAGGAACGATTTCGGTGAATAGTGAGCTCTCATTTGATTCTCCTATACAGTCTGTCAAGAATGAGTTTAGACACTAAGAATAAGTTCAATTTTTTAACTTACTAAGCAAGCAAAAATTCGTTTTTATTTCAATACAAAAATTGTATTCATCAATTTAAGTTATATACAGTACTTAGAAAGGTTTTATGCAAAAAATGCAAATTCAATAGATAAGGAAGGAGCAGTACAGAAAAAACAAACATTACTCTATTTTTCAGTGTCAAAAAACTCTCTTTACAAATTATAAGAAGTGTCTTTACATTAAATTTATTAATACAGTGGAGGAAATAGCTATAAAGCCGTCAGAATTTCATATCAACTCTTTTAAAGAAACAAAAATTCAAACTTCTTGTGTCGTATACTAAAGTTATATTTCAGTAACAAATATATTTCCGTTCAAAAACAAAACAAAAATGCACCTTACTTATGAATAAATGAACAACAATCAAAATCAGTTCACTTTTAAGGGAAATGTTCATAAAGCCATTCTAATTAAATTTATGTGTATCAGTCTGAATGTAATGTTTTTTAGTTTAATAGTTGGTAATACCACCTTTGTTGGAAATGACTGCAAAAATTGCGGTCCGGCCTGAAATTTATCAAGTCCTGAAGGGCTTCGATGGAAATGGCGCTCCAAGCTTCTTGAATTGCTACTTTTAACTCAAAAACGTTGTTGAATTGACGATCCTGCTCGTAAATTTGACGCGAGAGAATCGCCCACAGATTCTCGATCGGATTTAAGTCGGGACTGCAAGCAGGCCATTTCATACCCTCAATGTTCCGATTCTTTAGCCAGGCTAAGGTATCGCGCGAACGATGGATTGACGCATTATCCTGTTGGAAGATGAATTGTTTTTCCATAAGGTATTCGGAAAAGGTAATTAACACTTCATCCAGGAGATCAGTGTAGTTTTTGGAGTTCATCTTCGACGAAATGCTACAAAGTGGGAGTTTCCCTTTATGGCGAAAAGATGCCCATGTCATTACTGTACCCCCACCGAAAGTCCTACGTAAGCGAACTTCCTTATTAAGTTATGCCAATAAAATTCAAAGCCGTCTGGGCCGTCCAAATTAAATTTTTTTTCATCACTAAAAGCGACATTACGCCACTCCTCCTTCCATGACATGTATTTTCTAGCGAACATTAAGCGTTCTTGCTTATGCCTTTCAGTTAGTCTCGGTTTGGCCAATCTGTTCGACCACTTAAGGTATTGTGAATCATGTAGAATTTGACGAACACGTCTAGTGCTTACAGGCAAACCTAATTCATTTTTAATTTTCGACGCAACCAGTTTTTCTTTCACCGTTTTTTGAACTTTCACATTTTTTAACCTTTTAGTTATCTTCGGTTTTGGTCTTGGATGCTTTTTTCGCCCATATTGACTTCCCAATTTAATGAAGTTATTTACCACGGAACGTCATCTTCCAATTTCACCCGTAATTTTTCTGTTTGACATTCCCAATTTGGACTGTACACTTACAGTTTTAGCTTTTTCTTTATTTCTTCCAGTTGTAGCTTTTTCTCTTTCTGAAAGTTTCAGCCCTCTAGGCATAATGGATTTTATTGTTATTTTTACTGAAATTATTTTAAAACTTAATAATTAACATATTAAAACAATTCATGTTACAATTTTACTAACTAATAACTAAAAATCCGGCACCGGCTTTATTATTATTTCCTCCGAATTACGACACTCAACTGAATTTTCCCCCCAACTTTTATAGTTTATTTTAATGAGTGGTATGGCGCATTACCAGAAACGAGTGGAAACATGTTTCAGAAACTGTACACGAAAATTCTGCTTCGCAGAACGAATGAAATTATTTTTCTGAGTAAATAAATGATTGGCTTTATAGCTGTATTCTCCACTGTAAGTTTATTAATTTTGCTACATATTTAATATTTTGTATGGCGGCTCTTTGCATCTATGACACATTGCAGTCGATTTTTCATAGATCGGACCAACTTTTCCAAATTATAATTGCTCGGTAATTTCTGCTACTCTTCCAGTGTAGCGGTCTAAAGTGCTATTTTGTTTGTCGGTTGCCGTTTAGCGACTTGCTTCTTTAAGTGGACCCACAAATTCTCAATGGGATTTAAGTTGGAACTCTGTGGTGATGTGTCCATAACTTTGCCGCAGTTATGCAAAAGCCACATTTCCACCGTATTATTCTTGTTTTGGGTTGTTATCTTGATAAAACTTGAATTGCGGCTTATTGTTTCTGAGAAACTCGAATTTGTTCGCACTTCTTATCAAGTGGCTCTTCAGAATGATCAAATATTGTGCAGCGCATCCATGGTTGACTCAATGAACGCTAAGTCTCCAACTCCTGTCCTGGAAATGCACCCCCAAACCATTATCGAAAGTTTTCCAAATCTGACAGTTGGACTGATGTTTCTGTTTTCCAACGATGTTCAGGCCTTTCGCAGTTTATGAAATATTCTAACAAGATATTCAGGGACCCTCGGGTGCTTCCTGAGAACGCTGATAATAGAATGACCTCCTAAAGATCGTGAAATAATTATGTCGGACAAAGAGAATATTGGTCAAATTATTTGCTAGATACTGATTCGAAAAATAATAATTTAGTTTTATATTCCTTATAATGGTAACAAAAGCAACAGCGGATTTATATTCAATTATTTAATTTTTTTGTTACCGGGAAGAAACAATATTTCAAATCAGTGAACGGAATAATTATAACGGACAAATCACATAAAAATGTTTATGTGTATTTTATTTCAAAATTTAAACGCAGTAATTAACACCAAAAGAAATCGTAATAATCTATAGGGCTTCCCTTATTTTATATCCCTTTACATAAACGACGGGGCATGGAATCAACAAAGAACTGAAGAACAACAGACACTCCAATTTGTTTCCATTCCTATATAATGGCCGTTTTAGCTCTAATATGGTGTCAAACTGCCGAACTTATGAATAGATTCGTTGTGATAAGATACCTCATAGATTTTCAAATCAGGTCTTATAGCAGGCCACTTCAATAGCGGTATGTCCCTGGGCTCACAAAAAGTTCCAGAGTGTATAGCTGCGTTGTCTTGCTGAAATATCAAGCCGTCTTCCCATAGATTCTCTCCAAAAGTGATACGCACGTCGTCCAAGAGTTCAACATACTTAGCTGAGTTCATTTTATGTGAAATAAAACAAATTTCAGACTTTGCCCGAGAGCCGAATGCAGCCCATATCATGAGGGAACCTCCTTGAAAGTTCCTTCTATGACACGTTTCACATTATCAAATTCTCCCGTCTAAATTGAATTTTTTTGTCGTCACTAAATATGATAGAATCCCATTCATTCATCCAAAATTTATACCATTCAGCAAATTCTAAACGTGCAGATTTATGACGTGGCAGAAGCATTGGTATTCGCAAACATTTTCCATATTTAACATTTTCATCATTTATCAGAATCTGCTGAACCCTTTGCGTAGTGATGGGAAGATTCAATTTAATTCATATTTGCGAAGGACTTAACTTTTTATTAACAGCCGGGCGTTTTATCTCTCTTTTAGACCTCTCACTGACTTGAGACGGACGATCTGACCTTTTGATTTAGGCTTAATTTTCGGCATTTTTCAAGAAATTATTCACCGTACTTTTGTCAATGTTTAACTTTTCAGCAATTCTCCTGATTGTTGTCCCGCAATCACTATAAGCTAAAATTTCAGCCCGCTATTCCGCTGTCAATGTTGTCTCCATTGGCATTTTTATTGATTCGAACTGGAATTTTAAAAATTGGGAATTGAAAATTGCACGAGTAAATGCTAAACTTAATAAGCAGGCTGCGTATACTTTGTTGCACTAACTAGTCTTATAAGTCTAGACGAATTATCAATTTTACACCTAGAAAATATACTTGATGTACAACTTTCCGCTATATTTATTTCACACTAAAGCCCTGAAATGTATTCGACGCGAAACGAAACGAAGTGTGAAATCCCATACAAAATCAGCCTGGCGCGGAATTTCGTTTCGTTTAGTCTTGCTCGTCAGTAATGTGTTCGAAGACGTATAACTGTCTTCGAAGACAACGCAGTGACTCGCTCTGAGATGGCGCTGCACTATGTATAAGTTAAATTTCGCGGCCATTTAATGACCCAGGTACCTTAAATCATGGCCGTCATATAGAAGGCCGGTCGCAAAAGCAATTAACGTACCAAGATGGCGTGCTTAATGTACCTTTTTTCGACCAGTCGACGTACATTTCTCGACCAGTCCGACCAATAAAAGTACATTAGTACCTGTCAGATTGCAAGTCGCGACCGGCCTTCACTGACCTAGTTTATGCGAGAGCCCAATGTAATCCCAATTTGGGATTATCCCAAATATCGCGTCGTATAAACGGGCAAAATTGGAATTGGGATTTTATGAAATTCGAATTGCGTATAACCATAGAAACTTTTTTTATAGAAACTTGTTTGCGTAACCATAGAAACTTGTTTGCGTATGTTACATGTTGCTACTTCCTCTAACCAATTTGAATACAAATGCTCTATTCGGCGTTCCACAATGTTGTGGAAAGTACAGCAGGCACTAGTAATTTTCGGCACTTAATTATGATTAACGTCTTCTTTTGCAAAAATAAACGAAACGACATTAGTTTTATCCAAATGCACAAAACAAGCGCCGTCACATATTTCATATGTATAATGTGTAAATTTGCTCAAAACAAGACCCTTCATGTTGAAGAATCACTTTTATTGACACATTTCATATGCACACTCACACATAGTCATCGGGCGTACACCCAACTGTTCGGGTTTAAGCTGAAATCCGAATTTGACCGTTTATACGACGTTCTGACTGGTATAATCCCAAATCGGGATTACATTGGGCTCTCGCATAAACTAGGTCTAGGTCTATGACGGCCATGCTTAAATTGATGCAAAAAATTTGACAGCTCATAATTTCATTCGAGTTTGCGGATATTTTATTGAAAAATGGGTGAAAATGGATGGATGAATAGCGCATCCTTGCAACAGTAGTTTTTTGCCGATAATATCATTTTTGATGCCATTTAGTTTAATTTATATGCACCGAATTTATTCTGTCCCCGGTGTCGGGGTGCGGAACTTTATTTCGCTCGATTCCGCACAGACGTTTTCGCTGTATTTCGTTCGTCGAATACATTACTAGGCTTAGCAATTTGGGCTTCTGAGCAAAATTAAACACCAGCTGACTACAACGAAAAATTAACAAGTAGCCGTTACATTTCGTTTGCTTGCAAAAATGATATGACGAAATCACAAATAAAGTGAGATGATACATTTTCTCAGAAATACCTAGTAATAGTTTGTATGTTATAATTATTTCGCGCACTGTAGTGCTCGACGCCTCGCATTTTATGGAAGTTGGCATATGCGCATCAGAGCGTATGAAGTGTGGTGATTATAGGCACCTGTAGTATTTTGAAAATTGGTCGCGCAAAGTTATATTATAAGAACACATTACAAAGGTTTTGTTGGCTTTAAAAAAATATTACAGATTGTAATAGTCGATTAAATCTTTGCATAATTCCACTTCCTTTTTTCGGCCTCACAATTAACTTTTTCAAGTCAATCAAGATTTTATTGTGTAATTCGTTCATTTTTTTTAATAAAAGCTTTAAGAAAATCTATTTTTTTTAATCTGCACATTTCAATGAAATAGTACTGTGAAATGATATTCTCGGAATATTATGTGAAATGCACAGAAAATATCAAAGTTACTATTTTTTTTTAACAGGATCATACATTAATGCTGCCTGTTTGAGCAATATTTTGATAAGTTTTTCTTCAATATTATAAAATAAAAAGAAGAAAGAGGAAATAGGTTTACGGTTTTAATTCGGTTTCAGTAGTTTTCAATATAATATGGCGTTGATAAGCAACTATAAACAATGATAAAAATTGTTTGTGTGAAATGTAAATGAGATTTGATGTGGTAATGTACTGTACGAGGAAATTTTCGACCCATTGTACATAAAACTGAAAGATCTATTTTGTCCTTCGACATGTCCTAATATTGTCTAAGAAAAAGATATAAAATTTTGAAGGTTCAATTATTTTTAACAAACAACTTAACTGTAGGCACAAAATAATTATGATTATGTAGCCTTTTTCGGCATTTACCCGTGAACGATGACAATTCACTTAAGAATCTATCACCTCGCAATAAAAGCGACAAATTGCCCAGTCACTGATTTCAAACTTTTGTAGCTGGCAGGCTTTAGTCAAAGAAATGAATACTCTGCATTTGATTCTATTAGTGCAGAACGAATCATATGGGCTTCGCGATACGAAATCTGCAAGGCAGACTGAAGCCGAAATTCTTTTTACTATTTTTATTGCTATTCCTCCTGATTCCTACGATTCAAACTCTGGATAGCAAACATACGGTCACAGATATTCATTCATTAAATATTGATATAAAACTATTAGGAAATGTTTGGCTATCGCTCCAACAAGTTTCATAGGCTATGTAACTATCGAGCTTGTTAATTCAGTTTGAGTTACAAAGCGATCGGTTCGACACGCCAAACGAAATAATCAGCCGAGAGGTGATAAAATCGGTGAAGGTTATTAGTTACATGCTGGGTTGCAGCGAAAGTTCAATGTCAACGCGAAATTCAATAGATGATTATTGGCAATGGAAGTGTCCGATAATGATTAAAAGAATTTGGTAGTCGATGATTATCAAGTGCATTTGCAGTTCACAGTGCCGGCTAGTGAAGAAAGAAATTGCGGAGTTATGCCAGTCTAACCATTTTCGCAGCCACGGTCAACAAAACTGCCTTCAACTTGATTTCAAGCAATCGAAGGGCAAGAAAGATTGTATGCACGCGCGGGAAAAAATGCAAATGTGAGCGGTTTCTTGCCATTGAATTTTATAGAATTATATTCCAGAAGATTCGTCGGTTTTAATTGGATGTAAAATCCATTGCTGTGCAGTTATTCAAACAAGTTGAAAGCTGTTCGAAATGGCTGTGCAAGAGTGTAACTATTTTTGATTCGTATTCTACGATCGTTACAAATTCTAAATAGTAAATTCAAATCAAAATAAATATAAATAATTCCAATTAATTTAAATTACGTCGAATACTGCGACACAGCGCTATTTTGAGACTAAGATATATACATTTATTTCCTCTCAATCTATTCGTGTCTCCGATAAAGTGAAGCAGATTTCATACTCCTTGGCTGTTCAATAATAGATTTCAAGTTTTACTGCATTTGAAAACACCATAAAATTTGTAAATTGCAAAACATTTTGCAATAGAAAAGTAAAGGCGCGTGTATAGATGCTCCGAAGGATTGGTGCCATCCATACTTAGAACACCATTTTATTTGCCCTGATTGTTAAAATGTAGACCGGCTTATGAAGACTAAATATATTATATATACATACACTGATGAGAAAAAGTTTTCAAACAGGTTATAACTCCTTAAGAAATCTATTCAAAACTCTTACTGACTAAATAGAGCTATTATGAATCCATGATAAATACTATTTATGAATCCATGATAAAACAATATAAAATAAAGAAATTCAAGCGTTATTTTAAACAGGAAACAAAATTACGTAAACGCTCCAAGAAAAGGTGTGAAAAAGTTTCCGAACACCTGTAATGATAATGTTCCTAACACTGTTGTGTTAACGGTAGAAATTGGTCTGTCGGGCAAACGCATTTCTTGATCATCAGCAGGTAATTTGACATCGGCTACTGCAAATTGTTTCGCGTTAGTGTTGTTGATGGTACTTTTCTGTTTTCCCCCCCCCCCCCCATTTTTTTTTTCACTTTTTGTTGTTGCAATGCTTCTAAAATTGATTAGAAAGTAGTAATTAACCAAAATTATGATGGAGAAACACGTTTAAAAGAAGAAAATTTTTTAATTTTATTTAAATTAAATTTTTAATTTAAAAATTAATTAAATTAATTTAAATTTGGAATTAATGTCACATAACAGTGAGAATAAATTTTGGTACTTTTCTGTTTTTCCCCCTCCATTTTTTTAATTTTTTCAATGAAAACTGCTCGAAATGGGTTAAAAAGTTACTCCACAAAAATTGAGATGGGAAAAATGATAAAAAAAAAATTTTTTTTTCCGATTTTAATTTTTTTTTTCATTTTTATGTGGCAGAATGAGTTTTTCAAAAGTTAATGTGTTGTTGGGGAGGCCTGCTCATTATACTGTTATTAATCATAAAAACAAATTGTATACAACATTATTAATGTAATAGCTTAATTGTAAATTGCGTTGAAGCTTCGGAAAGGTAAGACGTCAAAAATGGAGCAAAATTTATTCTCACTGTTATGTGACATTAATTTAAAATTTAAATTAATTTAATTAATTTTTAAATTAAAAAATTAATTTAAAAATTATTAAAAAAAAAATTTTTTTTTTCTTTTAAACGTGTTTCTCCATCATAATTTTGGTTAATTACTACTTTCTAATCAATTTTAGAAACATTGCAGCAACAAAAAGTGAAAAAAAATGGGGGGGGGGGGGGGGGAAACAGAAAAGTACCTTGTTGATAAATTAAGGAATTTTAATGGCACACAGAACAGGAAGGAATACTGATATAAACATTTTTCATCGAGAAAAAGGCAAAAGTTTCCGTGAGATCGCAAGTATAATGAATTTAAGTACAACAACTGTATTTGATATTTGCAAAAGATACTATACTGATAATCTAATTGAAGACAAAAAAACGGAAAGTGATAAAAAAATGCATTCTTAAAGAAATAAAAAGACATCCAAAACAAAATGCTACTCAGTTAACTGTGAAATTGAAAGAGTTCAACCAAAAGGAAGTTCACACGTCTACAATGATACGGAATGTATTGAATGCGAAGGGTCTTAAATTAAGGGATTGCAGGAAGAAACCATTGCTAAGTGAAATCAACAGAAAAAAGAAACTTGAATTCGCTAAAAATTACAGAAATGAGGTGGAATTTAGGAACAAAGTGTTTTTTGTTGACAAAAGTAAGTTTAATTTGTTCAAAAGTGATAAAATTCAAGAAAGAGTGTGGCGGAAAGTCAACAAAAAATTCTGTCTTAAAAACTTAAATTGTACAGTAAAGCATGGTGGAAAAAGTGCAATGATTTGGGGTGCAATAAATTATAGTGGTGTTGGCAATTTAGTTTTTTTTGGCACTACAATGAAAAAATTTATTTACCTGACACTTTTAACAATAACACAATGGGGGTCAGCTTCATTGCAGAGCCTCTTCTTCCTAGCAGCAGTAAGCCGCTTAGTCAAGAAACAAACAATTAAAATTATCATCATCCGAAACCACACTCTCGACACATTTAATTTGAAATTAAATTATATAATAATTAAAAAGAAAACATCAATAGGATAACTAGAGAATAAAGAAAGTCAGATAGAGTTAGTTGATGAGAAGTTAGTGGAAAAAATGAAAAATAAAAAGCATGCAAAGAAGAAGAAGAAGCTCTTTCATAATATAAATAAAAATTAATTAAAGCATTTTCAAGAAGAAAAACAAAACGAGAGAAAGTGCTTCCCAGACAGCAACAGATTGCTGGTATGAGGGATGCAAAA
Source organism: Nemotelus nigrinus (assembly GCA_947369275.1). Classification (NCBI taxonomy): domain Eukaryota; kingdom Metazoa; phylum Arthropoda; class Insecta; order Diptera; family Stratiomyidae; genus Nemotelus; species Nemotelus nigrinus. The sequence goes on from OX376372.1 coordinate 218,074,619, forward strand.
AAAAAAATTTTTAATTTCAAAAATCAGCATTCAGTAAAAACTAGTAGTAAATAGTACGTTATTTATTTTACATGGTCCTAATGTGATTCTTCAGCAGCCTTTTAAAGACGGGAAAAGACCTAGCATTCTTCAAAGAGTTAGGTAAATTGTTAAAGATTTCCATAGCTAATCTAATAGGATCTTTATGTTTTCTATTCGTTCTAGCGATATCAAGCCTGAGATTATCTTTAAATCTTGTGTGATAGCTGTGATAATTACAGTGTCTTATTGGACATATCGAAGATTTTACATTGTTATTGAGTATTTTATATATTATCTTAGCTTTTTCCATAAATATAATATCCCTTATATTGAATTTATCCGTTTGTCTGTATAGTATATCACTTGGAGTCAGTCCATCAAGTCCATGCACTGCCTTAACTATCCTATTGAGTATTCTATGAATTGAGTCAATATTCATCTCTGAAGTTTGACTCCAATTCAAAATACCATAGGTAATCTTAAGGCCCCCACTCACGAGCAGTCCAAATGGCCTGAGTCCATTTGGCTTGAGTCCGTTTGGTTTAAGTCCAATTTAGCTCGCCACTCACGATAGAGCCTCGATCTAGTCAGTCCATTTCAAATAAAGATAAACTTGAAGAAAAAATTGTTTTTATATGGAGGAGTTTTTTTTGCAATTGCAACTTGCATCTACATAAAGCAACGATAGCCAAAAAGAAGTGGCAAAAATTGTAAAATTTGGTAAAAGAACTCACACTTGAGCCATCTGATTAGCAAAATTATTTAAGAATGGATGATACGACATATAACACGTTGCTATAGTTGATTACCCCATTTATCAAACGAAAGGATACAAATATGAGTCAAACTATAACTCCTCACGAAAGATTGACCGCTACTTTGCGGTACTTAGCAAGCGGTTGCAGGCTTTGGGTCAAGTAATATTATATACATTAATGTGACCTATATTATTCGATAACTTCCAAAACAAAATCATGGCCACCACTATGCATTATGCTGAATTTTTCGATTAAATAAAATAATCACAGAAACAGTCAATGAGCTTGTCACAGGTCAGCGTGCAAAGCAAGACTTCACCGTTGTTTAGACTGAGGCTTCAACACACACGATTAGTCCATTTTATCGATTGTCCAAATTCGCCCTACTATTTTCCCACACAAGGTCGAGCCAAAAATAGGCCCCATGGCCTGAGTCCATGGACTTTGGATTGATTGGAAATTCAAATTGGTTGTTTCAGTCCATGAGTCCATCCAAGTTCTCCCACACACGGTGAGATTTTAGCCTGGCCTCAGGACATTTGGACTGCTCGTGAGTGGGGGCCTTTAGGCAGTACAAAAGAGTTTTAGATCATATTTTTAGCTCGAAATCCAAGTAATACTTATATGAACAGCCTAACCTAGAAAACCAACTTAGATTTCACATTACTTATGTGAGGGGACCAAGATAATCTAATATCAATAATTAGTCCTAAATATTTAGATCTAGCCACTCTTTGTATCTCCTCTCCATGTATTCTGATGTTAAGGTAGATCTCACTCTTATTAATCTGCTTGAATACCATGTAACTAGTTTTATAGGTATTGATTGTAAGCCTGTTTCCCAAAAGCCAGGACACATAAACAATTAAATCATTATTTATTTGTCGCTCCAGAAGTTCAACAAAGTTAGCAGAGTATAGCAAAAGGGTATCATCAGCATAAATACTATATTTTCCAGTCAGGCCAGAGAAATATAAATTATAAATATAGAGTAAAAATAAAGTTGGCTCTAGAATTGACCCTTGAGGAACACCAATGTTAACTACTCGTTGTTTACTTATTTCACCATTAAACCTAACCAGGATTATTCTGTCTTTTAGGAAACTACTAATTAACGCCAGTGCCAAGCCTCTTATTAAAAGAAAACTTAAAATAATGTGCGTTAAATATGACAAGTAATTTTTATTTTTACCAAGATAACGATCCCAAGCACAAAGCTTAGATTGTTCGTCAATGGTTGTTATGTCTACATATAACCTAACTGCCCCCACGTTTTGGAAGCTCCACCACAAAGCCCAGACCTTAATCCTATTGAGCACGTCTGGGCTACCTTCGGTAAAAACATAAGGCAAAGGAGTGGAATTACAAGTATTCCTAAGTTTAAGAGTGCTTCAAAAGAGGAATGAAACCGAATTCCACAAGACTTCATAAAAAATATAGTAGAGTCTATGCCGCGATAGACTAGAACAGATCATAAAAAGAAAGGGACTTCATAAGTAATTATTTTCACTCAATTTGACCATAAATAAACTCATCATACGAATTTTTCCAGGAAATTGTTACAAATGTTCGGAAACATTTTTGCATCTTTTCTTAGAATTTTAAAATAATTTCCTGTTTAAAATAACGGTTGAATTTGTTTACTTTATCTTGTTAACATACTTCATCATGGATTAATAAATGACATTTTAAAAGAGAAAATTGGCTCCATTTAGTCAGTAAGATAGTTTTGGATAGATTTCTTCAGGAATTATAACCTGTTCGGAAACTTTTTCTCACCAGAAACGGACCATCTATATCGGACCATTTGCTGAAACTTACCATCTATATCGAAACAACAAGCTCAGAAATGAAGATATTCTGTCGAATGTAACGCAATATTTTAATGTTCTTACATTTACCTTTTCCAAATTAAACAACAACAATAATGGCGTTGGAAAGTATCTTGACGTACTTGAGGACAGAATAGATAGTTTATATGGCCAAATAGATACAATCTGTTAAATTTTGTTACCCTCTTCTGTCCCAAGCAAACGTTCAAAATATGCTTGAGAATTTCAACTGAAATTAATAGCAAAAAAACGGTAAAATTTGAAATACAAAAGAAAAGGTTGATCCTTCCACACCTGGATCAACGCAATTTTGTTACATTTCCTTGTACAAAAATATGGTATATGTTGGTCGAAAATAGAGTGGGAAACTCGCGTTCACAACATGGAAAAATAGATTGGAAGTCGTCAAGATAGACCACGCTTCCCACAAAGAAGCGTCCTTCTTCATAGGAATTCCTCCTACTGCTGATCAAGGACGGCTGAATAAGGTTCTTGAAGCTGATCTCTTCAAATACGAATCCTTACGCTACGAATTAGATCTACCTTATACTTAATTAAAATGTACAGCCTAATTAGACCTAAATCTTAGCCTAGGCCTTAAATCTAGCTCCTTCTGTTCGTTAGGGTGGCTTACCTAACTAAATAGCGCATCCATGAGCTGCCGTTAGAATCTGTCTGCCCGTAGAACCGTGTCGTTAATTCTACAACCCGGTCCCTAAGTGGCTTCAGTCCCGACTCCTGAGGAGAAGGTTCTCCAGCCACTTCTTAGCTACCGGATTATCGAACTTACCAGTGCATAAGCGGATGATTCTTTTTTGGCGAAAAGACGTCTCATGCGTTAATATGCAGATTCAGCCGATTTGATTTTACGCCGCACATAAGGATTAAACTTAAGAAATTCGTGAAAATCAACACCAAGGTACTTTCAGGGAGGGGTAAGAGTTTCTGCGTGAAAAGAAAACATTTTTTACGATTTTTTTTTTTTTAAATATGGACAGAGCAAATTAATTTAAACCTTTTGTACATTATTAATTATCATTTCAATAACATTGTGTAATTTTTTTATTCGAAAATTTCGACAAACAAACCGGTGACAAAGGTTTTTCAAGAACGTCTTTGGAAAAAGACGATTTGTGGTGTTCATTGTATCTCAGCTGAAAATTATCGCAAATCAAAGGACATTAAAATTTAGTCAAAGCATCATCAAATCCTCTCCCCAAACGTTTTTTGATTTCTATTTTTTTCATTTTGGTGGTCATTTGAAGTGGAATTGCTATTTTTCACGAAAAATTTGGTCTTTTTGTAGGTGGAAAGCACCCTTAATATTAAAAAAAATTCTATAAAAGTATTTTACATGTAGAAAGTGTGTGCCAATCGGTAATGTGGTTTTTAAATGGTAGTAAGCACGGACTTTTAAAAAGTGGTTTTGAGAAAATTACTATTATACTCCGAGTTGTTGGAGCTAGAATTATAGAGGAGTTGGGACTAAGTATAGTATAATTTCGAGAGTTTTGCTCTGATTAACTTCAAATTTTGGGACTATATTCTTGAAATGTTTAGCTAATTCACAAGTGCTAGTCCTTAATCTCAAGAGTGTTTAAAACTATGAAGTTTACACAAAAACTGATGATGATCGCTCCGCTCTAGCTAAATTTCAAAGTTTTACTCCCATTTTAATGCATTGGACATTTTCAAACCTGGTAAAATAATGAATAGTTTACAGTCTATCATGACTTATAATTTTTCTTGAAAACTGTGCATTGATTTGGTGAAATATTTTGCTATATTTTTTCCTTCTATTTAATTTCTAGTGAAATTTATATGAAATTTGGCATTAGAAATTGGCTCGCCTCTGGAATTTACATTGCGCGCAGCGTAGAGAGAAACAATCGAGCCATTAGTTTGGCTGAGACAAATACGTCAAGTTCGTTAGTAGTACCTCTGAGTATTGCTTCCACATTTGCCAGAATGGTAATTATACCGAATACGAATATCTTTTTTACATACTGCCCTGCTCTGCATAAATGTTCTATATACATTTTTGTCATTTTTGAATTAACAACCGACTCAAAAGCTACATACTCTATTACACCATTTTACAAAATATGAACAACCTATCTTTTGTGGAAGTATGTTATCAAAAGTGAAAAATACCCTTTCCATATAAGTGCATACTGCAGAAAAACACAGATCACAGAATATCTCCAAAGTTACTAAAATTTAGATGGAATGTTTATGCTAAGGACAGCAGCATAATGCCCTACGTAGCATAAATGCTGTATCTGTATTTTAGTAATTGTGAAGTTATTTAAAGATTTGCGTTTCTCTAAATACTGCCGATATCTTAAATTAAAAGATTTTACGTTGAAAAAATTTGACTCAATTTTAGTACCTGAAAAAATCTTTCACATTTTATGAAATATTCTAATCTTTCACATTTTATGAAATATTCATAGCTTTCTCTTACCGGCATGTTGATAAGGCGTTTTCTATCTTCACTATCAATTATAACTTACTTGCACAAAAGATAGGTTTTTCATTGTTGCTAGAATGATGTAATAGAGTATGAAATTTTCAAATTTGGTATTAATTCAAAAATGTCAGATAGAGTGTTTATGCTACGCAGGGCAGCATAGTGGTGTGCAACTCTACTCTAATCCGAATGAATGGATGGAATATATCCATTATGATACCTGCCATACTACTCAGCTATTGCTAATACTGAAAAAAACATTTATCGCTCCGGAACTAAGCAAAAATCTAGACTGAATTTAAATTGCACAAATTGAAAGCGAAACCAAAACAACCCATATATGGCTGGAATGGCAGCCCAAGAGTTCAACTGTCAAGTTGAGAGAAATCGATAGTCATCTCTCTCTCTTGGTGTGAAAATCGCAACATGTGCCGCACGTGTGACACAAACACGAACGCACCATCATAACTGAGTGCTGCCACCTAAGAATCATGAAATCATATATGAAAATCTTTCTGTCCGTAGAAAATACTTACAGCCCTTATCTGCCGGTTGAACATGTAACAGATGCAGGTCCATATTTTCGAAGCGAGAACCAGAAACGCACGAAAGTTCATTTGAAATTGTGACAACATTGGCATCGTACAACGCACATATACACTCGTGGAAATCCGCTTGCGCTGCCTCTAGTACTCGAGCAAGCGAACACAAAACTCCTGACGTCTCCCTTTCGCACAGGCTGGCTTTCGCTTCGAGTCGCGTACACAATACGTGCGTACACTTTACGCGGCTGTATGAGACTTGCTTGTCAATTTTGAAACTTTCCGATTTTGCAGTTTTCCACACGATTCAAATTACAAGCCTCCAACGAGCACCTCCTTTTTCAAACTGTTGGCCAAAGGACACTTACGAAACACCACAATGACCTCGTGACAGTTGGAACACCTGGATCCGTATTCGCAATAATGAATGTAACAGAACGATCCAATTGTGCATCAATTGCTTTCCTCTCAACGATGCGATGCCTTCAACACTACCGCATTCAGCACCCGATAATTTTATTCGCCCCGCACTAGCCAAAAAATAAAAATAAACACAGCATCAATCGTCTGACGGAAAGTTTGATTTTTCCTTTCCGAACTGCCACTTCACGACGATTACCACCACAAGCAAAATTCGCGAGCGCGTTCTAATCAGATACTGTCTGGTTAAACGACCGGGACCCGCGCGAACACACCACCGGACAAATTTTTCCGAATCTGCTGTCCAACTCGATTCCGACTCGGGAAAATTTACGGAGCTAAAAGTCGGTCATATACCTGACTTGGAGTAAATTTACTTCACATGAGTAAATTAGCGAGCTCCTGATTTTCGATAAAACCACGTCGCGGCAGCGAGGGATGCGCAATTGCAATAAAATGATAGAACACCAGCTGCAGACGCGACCGACAAGCCGTCCAGGACCGACAGAGTACAGATAACGCGACACATACGCGGCGCTGATAATTGACAATCTTGAAAGTTGGAGAATTGTTCGGACTCTGACACTATGAAGCGGTAGTGTCGCATTATAGATGAATCAAATTCGATCGAGAAATCCGTTTTATGCGCTCAATATTGCATAATTATAATAATAATGTGTAAAACTCGACTTGATGCACCATACAGCCGTTAAACGAACTTCGCTGATAGATATGTCTAGTATGTTTGTGTTTTTGTGGTTGTGTGTTTGCTTTTGGGGGTGATTTTGTTTGTTTGTTTTTCTTAATTGTGTTATCTTCTCGCGTATTTTTTTGTATAATTTTGTCTGTTTTTCTTCAATCTTCGACCCTTGCTACCACCTTTTCGCCCTCTGGGGGTGGAATTTCCCGGGTGTGGGGCATCAAGTCCAGTTTACCCGGATAATTTTTAAGACGATCAGAAGTTGAAATATAGCCAAGTGGTTTCACAATTATGCACTGCTGCTCATCAGACATCAACTTATAGTGCATGCCTGACTGATGTGACCACCTGCAGTGGGGAATTATTATTACATGAGGGCTGACAGTTTTGTTGGAACACACCACGCTAGCGTTGTTTAATTCAACGCCTACAATCCGATTTTTCATCATATCGTTTCAAGGATATTCCACTTTTACGTCGGAACTATAGAAAATGCCACAGTGGCAATCCACAGGAACCAATTCCAATTCTACTAAACACACCCGCAATGGGGTGTTTGGCAGCCTGTTCACCTGTTAAAAGCAATGAAGAAATATAATCGAGACAGCCAAAAAATGGAAACAAGGCAATGGAAATCACAGGTAGATAAATAAACTTTATATTTTATACGTTTTTATTTTATTTATATGATAAACAAATCATGAATGCAGTTAAAAATGAATATGCTTCCTCATTTTTCATGGGCCGAGATAGAAACTTGCCAGACACGGATTGTGTAATGGTTCAAAGACAAGCATAGCGCGTTTCTTCAGATTTTTCCCGTCATTCAGATCCCAAAGAAGCGCTTTGTGGTATATGCAGCCTGAGGTGCAGAGCGAACCATTTGTTGAGACAATGACGGTTTTCTAGAAGCCGATGTATCCGTGCTGATTATTCATCACTTTGCAATTGGCTAAGTTCCAAACTTTCACAGTGCGGTCGCAGTCGCACAAGACGAAGATTGGATTGGGTCGGTTAGAAACTGGCACTTGACATCCAGTCGGTATGGCCTTCATCCTGAATAGTGTACTCGCATTCGGCAAGAATGTTTCTCAATTTAATCTCTTAAAATTACATCATCTATTGATAAAGCTCGAATCGACGGTCCCAAGCCGGTTATTTTATCGCCAGAAAGGGAAATTGGCGATAGCAAGAGTCAAAAATTTAGAAAAGACAAAAAATAGAATTTTAGTTTTTGAATCCGGCTTCAAAATAAAATACTCAAATATTGACGTAACAAAATTTTATTGTTAGTTCTGAAATATTATCACTTAAAAAATAAATAATAAAATACTATACAATGCATATGGAGCAGTGTTGAAGCACATCCACATAATGTAGGGACAATCGTATGAACTAAACATGTTTTAGGCTTCGACCAGAATCTTCTTTGGTTTAGCAGCTTCTTTGACCTCCTTTTCCTTATCTACCAGCTCGTCAGTAGGAACTTCCGGCAAATCTTCGGCTACATCCATTTCCTCCACCTCTACTACTTGTGTTTCGCCCTCAGCCATTTCTTGTTTCACCAACTCATCCAATTCTGCTAGTACATCTTCTTCATCGTGTTGTGTCAACATTCCCGTTAGGATGTCATCAATCTCGCGTTGCTTCTCGACACCTTCGCGCGTTTCGTCCAGTATCCGCTCGACCTCATCGATTGTCAGAACTTCGTGGACTTTACTTAATGCTGCATTTCCAGTCTTAAGACCTTCAAGAACTTGTTGTTCAACTTGTGCGAACTCAATATCCGAGGCAAGTTTTTCCAGGTTTTCCAGTTGAGAATCTGTATTCTCCAGGAGTTTCTCTTGGTACTTTTTCTTTCGCAGGAGAAGCTTAGCTCGTCTGGAATGAACATTTAGATAGAAAAATTGCATTGAAGGGTCAAATAACTTACTCTTTACGGCCAGTTTGCAAACATTTTTTAGCTAAGAGTCGATCTTTTTCTACTGATTGTTCAATTCGTTTTTGATATCGTTTGAGTTTATCACGCTGCTGTTTTAATTGCTGCAATCAAATTATGAGAAAGCTTTGAAAATAGGCCGTTGAATTAATGGACAGAATGCTTTGATATTGATATGAAATTAATGCTGCTTAAAAAGTTAAAGTGGCGTTCTTTGATTTTTCAGGAAAAAGTTATGATAAAATCCTGTAAGAATGTATGCATCAGACAAATGATTGCAAACAGTTGATGCGTGTGCCGACCTCTTGCTTTTAACATTCACTTGTATTTCTGATGTATTTGCCAGTTCTTAACCAAAACATTTTCTCAGCTGTAGAAGAGATTGTGCGGATTGGTTATAAAAATGTACTTAAATTCAATATTTTGCAAGTTAATTACTTTTAGGAGGCCTCGGATTAGAGCAACTGCACACAATTATGATGGGGTCAACTGAATACCCCAAGTGTTACAAAAAAAAAAAAAAAAATTAAAATATACTCAGACGGAAAAAATGCATGCATTATTGCGAATACGAAAGCTTTCGGTTGTCTCCAACCATCTCATATTTTAAGCAAGCATTAAGAAACAAGCATGTAGTTCGAATTATATGAACTGGTTCTAAAGTAAAGTATTAAGTTTAGTCTACTAAAATAGTCGATGGATGACCTAAGGTGGGGCATTAAAACACTACAAAAATTTGCTGAATATGTGTGTGGTCTCACAAACAAGGCAATATTACGGTAAAAATGCGGCTATAACATTCTAGACATTTTGTATTGCGACATCAGAGTAACTTTGGAAGCCTAAAGACCGAGTTAGAGCCGTTTCACACGAGACACTCTGTGTCCGGCCACTGAATGCCCAGGCACTGTTTTTGTATAGAATTGTGGCCCGGATACTGTGGCTCTGTGTGTAAGCTCCAATTTATTTGGAGTGGCTGGAGACAGTGGTCGAAAAACTATTAAGAAGCAATTAAGTCGCAAAAAATATTCCAAGGTACTTATAAATTTTCAACTACCAAGTGGGAGTAAATTAAAACGGAAGATTTATTTTCGATTCTGCTGATACCAGCGCAAAGTACACCGCTTCTAGATGCGAGGCAAACATAGTTTTCCGAAATACCTTACAAGGGGATAGAGCACAAAGTACACTAACAAGTGGAGCTTATCAAATCTACGTCATTTACCAGAATCGCCTTATCTTGCTCTGTCACGCGGCTGGGTGGCTTTTTGCTCTTTCCGAACAGAGCACCCATTTTATATTAATTAATTTTCGCAACGATTTCTCGCAAATGTAAAGAAGAATCAAACGAAATATAAAAAGAAATTTTCCACAAACTCACAACAATCACAGACTACATGCCTCATTGGCCTGTCATTTTGACATTAATTGAAATTTGCGACGTCAGCTGAAAGTGATTTACCGATTGCAGCGCCACCAAGGTGTCATTTCGTAAATGTAAATTTAAATTTATCCGGCGAAGTGGCAGTTACTTAAAAATCAATTAATGCTACACCAGAAAGTAAATAAAACACGAAATATACATAAACAGAAATGTTTCTCAATTGTTTACTAATTCTTATTGCTTGAAAGCACGTAAAACAGTCAGGTAGACTAACAGTACATGCATTGTGGCATATTTATGATGTAACACAATACTACCAGAAATATTTTATTTTATATTCTCGCGGTGGAAAAAAATACACAAATTCGCATAAACATTTCAATTTTCACTACAATTGCATTATTATTAACAAATAATAACAGAAAATCAGAATGAACATAGTTCTGTGATTGTTTTTAATGTGAATCAATTTTTTTCATTTTTCAAAGTTAATATCAATGTTTAATCTTTTATTATTTTCTAGATACATTGGTTTTCGTTACCGTCAGCACCGGCGTAAAACTAGTGAAAAATTAGTAGTGGAAACTACATATGGTCCGGTCAGAGGTGTGAAAAGAATTTCGTGTTGGGATGATGCCTACTATAGTTTTGAACGGATACCATTTGCAAAGCCACCAGTGGGGGAACTGAGGTTCGCAGTAAGTACTTAACATTTTGTGAATGGTTTATGCACGTGCAAGCTTTTCTTGCTATAGGTTTGATTTATATTTGATTTGAAGGCTGTTGATTGTGGTGTGCATTAAAATTTGCATCTTGCTTTGTTTTCGTTGATTGTGATTTTTATTGCGGTGCATACTCGTACTTATTTTTGTCGAAATAATATGAACTACTTTACACAAACTTGCTTTTATAATCTTATAGGCTTTTTTTAATTTTTGCGATTAGAAAAATATAAAGAAGAAAGTGTTAGCACATTTCATGTTTCATTAAAATAAAACCTATGCCTTTGAAAAATATGCCTTTTTGATGTAGCGAAATATTTAATGGTAGCAGTCCTGCAACTGAAATTAGAACTTTAACGCGACCTTGTATTTTGATATAAAAGGTTTTTTTGCTGGTGATTTGGATTGAGTCAGTTTCAGCTAAACAATTTGGTTTATTTGAATCATAGCCATGTGCTGGATTTTGAAATAAATGGGACACACGCCTTAATTCGGTATAGATAATACAATAATACCGAGCAAGTCGATCTAAGTGCACAATCTTCAACTTCGATCTGTGTTTGTGATGCTGCTGTATACGGTAGACAACATAATTGAGTCTTTTGATTTCGCGAAACGGTCCTTTCTATTTCGGTTGCAGCTTAGATCTCACTTAGATCTCTTTCCGTGGACGGGGGCTGTACAGCCACACAAAATCGTTTTCCTGGAATCCAGTTGAATTGGCTTTCAACTCATATCGTGTTTTCATTTATTTCTGCTACTAGGAACCGACGCTGGAGCACTAAATTGCCGAACTATAACTGACGAATGATTTCACCGTGAACTGTTGCAGATTTACCAACAGCTGTCCGAAGTCCGTATAGCCCAATGTTACTGAATCTCCAGTTCTTTACTTGGTAGCTCCGGTATCATTGAAATTGCAGAGCTTGCCGTTGATTTTCCCTTTCATATTCAAGTTATTCCCGTGTCAACAAAGTTTGGAAACTATAGGTCTGTTCCCGTACTTTCAGTAACTGAATTTCACTGAATTTTCCTGAATCATGTGGTGGGGAATTTCATGAAAAGTACGGGAACGCTCTCATAGTATTTCCTGAAAATTAACCACCGAAAGTGTCAGTTTTCGGTTTTTGAGAGAACAATAGTGATTATAAAGTCATCCTAAGCGGTGATAAATTATCGCCCCAAAAATATTCGACCTTCATAGCGAAATTACGCAAAAAATATGTTGCTTGCCGCGCACATTTGAAACTATTTACTCGCACCCACCATTTGACACTTTTCAGTATTTTTCAGTAGCTCATACCCTACTGAATTTTACTGAAAGAGGGGAAATTTTCAGTTTTCAGTAAAACGGAGTACGGGAACAGCTTCATTGCAATTAATCGCGATTAATCGCAATTAATCGTAGTACGGGAACAGACCTTATGATGATGGACCTGGCGTTAGCAAGTCCATGAATCAACCTCCGAACCATGAGGTTGGCTCTTATTGATTTTCTGTCTAAGACACGGCTACGTTCGCTGACCCAGCCTCGTTCCTTTATCGCCTTCATACTGTATATCATTCGTAAAACATTGGCTCCCATTTTTCGGCGATCACGCCTCAAGTGCCCTTTTTCTCCACAGCTCCGAGGAGGTCCGCCTGTCATTACGATCCTGGCGATCTCGACTCATTGGCACTTGCACCCCTCGTACATTTCACGGAATTTAACGTTGCTAAGAGAAGCTCGCTTCACCGATTTGTACGCCAGAGCTTAGGCCAAAAGTCTTTCAGCGTTCGTTTGTCAGCAAAACAAAGTGCTTGTTGAAGTTACGTATTCATTCATGCTCCCAGTTTTCATTGTTTCATCCCGATTTTCTGGATCCGAACTAAGGTAGGACAAAAGTGTTTACCGCTCGATATCTTGAGTCAGTAACTGCAAGGTTTCCCCTAGATTTTATGAAAGTGATCTGAGCTGTGAACGATGAACTTTCTTTAGGTGCTCTTTGCGGTATCTCATATCCAAATCACTTGTCAGCTAGAGGTAGAGTAAATGGAGTGGACATGCCCATAAGATTTACATTGAAGGGGATGGTAGTAATTTTTTGTCTACTCATTGTCAAATCGGGTCAAATCCAAGTAGTTCCCCTCCAATTTGACAATGAGAGCGAAATGGCGTAATGGCAGCATTAACATGCTTTGTGCGCGAGGGGATTGAAGGGGTTAATGGTGGAAAGTTCTACCGTCCGTGTCCAGGGGTTGTAATTTTCCCTGAAATTGTTTGAAGTACTTGCACCGCGGCTTCTCTTAATGACATTATTAGGGTGATCACACTCTCTCGATAGCTACTATGGCCGTATTCGGCAACAGCCTCAAAATGCTTCTTGCATATGGTCCAGAAGTACATTCATCGAAAATGGGTTGGAAAATTGATTCAGTTCGAATGGTTTCTTCGGTTTTCACCAGCTATAAATTTGATTTCTTGAAGCACTACAATATATATATATATATATATATATATATATATATATATATATATATATATATATATGTATATATATATATATATATATATATATATATATATATATATATATATATATATATGTACATAAAAAAAAATGTAATATGCCATAACACGGTTTTCAATTTTAAAAATTTTAAAAGCCGTGTTGCACAAGAACGGCAGCCCATCACCAAATTGCCTCTATTTTGATAACTCACGATCGGATAATCAGATCAATAAGAAATTCACGAGATTAGCTGATAGAAGTGATTTTGAAATATGAGCAGACCTGTGGCAGTGGTGCGATTTTGAAATGTCACTTATAAAAAGACTGCTTGTTACCCTATACATTCTAGTTCAATCACCAGATTTTCAAGAAATTCACACAGTAGCTGGACCTTATTCGAAGTTAAGTTTGATAGAAGTTTGGTTGGAAAATTAGGATATACCTGCCAGCTATGGTAATATTTGTCTCTTGAATTTTGAAAAATTCGTTGAAAAGCCATGATAGGGCTGCCACCTATAGTTGTCTTTGCAATTATTTGTTATTTGTTTACTCAGCGATGTTAGCATTTCAAATGGTATCACTTTTAGTGAAAATAAACAACAAATATTAAGATTTCGAAAATTTGAAAACTTTTGCGGGTATTAATCCTAATTTCATTTATCCCTATAACTTCACAGGGTGGTTTAGTTCCAGCGTGAAGCAGATCTGCATTTGCTAGCATCAGGTATTTGTTTTTATTTCCTTACCAACGGATGCTACCATAATATATTCATATAGCTGATATCTACAATGAAAATAAGTAAACGTAAAGTAAAGTAATCCCACGACAGCCCTCATACGGATCTAGGGGTTGAAGCTGGTAGAGAGCTTCATTACAAATTTACAATTAATGTGAACACGAGTGTCGAGTGAAAATAAGTAACCAATGTTTAAATTATTGGAAATCGTTCGAATTGCAACCCCAAACACACTCACAGTATTCATCATTAACAAAAGGGCTGTGTGTCAGCATCTTTCAAATTACTAATTTAGGTATAAATAATCATTAGTAAATTAGTAATTTAAGTGCCTGTCTGTCTAGGCTTTTTCCACTCTCGCTACCAAAAAGGTGTGAGAGAGAGGAGATACCATCAATTTCAGTGAATTCCTTTGCAATTGCTAGAGTAATTTTTGTTAAGACTTGACCGCAGCCTGTAACTGCGCATTGCTATGTTCTTGTTGCGAGCTCATTGCTGTTTCACTGCACATTTATTTGTTTTTGAACAAAATACCAATTTACTCGTAGCCAGACGTTGTACCCTTCTCGCTTTTATAATATACTGCCACTTCTTTAAAATAAAACGACTTGGCTCAAATCCAGATAATAACTATCTCCAGAAGCCATCTTATATTTCCCTCCGTTTCTAACATGGTGAACAAAAGAATAATAAATAGTGTTGCCAACAAAACTTTAATCATGTATGCAAGTTTTTATTGACTGAAAAAATTATACATCTCCATAATGGTAGTTCTTGCATCACACGAATCCAATTGAATATCTTGAATTGACTTCGATGATACCTTCAAAGAGTAAGGATCCGACAAATCTTTGCTGCTAAGCTCCTCACGTGGACTATTTCCATTGAACACCTTTTAAGTCTATTTGGCCTCAATAGCAAGGGTCACAGAATGAGACTCGTCAATATTTTGTCTATCCTGTCAGACCAGCTATGCCTTCAATAAGCCGGTTCCGTCCATAAAAAGAAATTTTAACAATGCTTGCCATAAATTCAACTTTAACATATGTTTGCCATCTTTGAAAAAGTGCTTGGCTATAAATACGCCACTTTGCTGGCTTGTTTGTATGTTTTTCATCTTTATCAATGTAAATACTACTAGTCTGTATTAGACGACCTTAATAAATAATAAAAAAAAAGTTGCACCCGAGCTGCGTTTCCATCTAGATGCTGGATCGTTCAGCCGAGAGAAGTGCTAGATAGCCTAAGTTTCTTCCAATTGCTTGTCGGGTGCAATGTTTATTATTTGCTATAAATTGAAACTAAAACTAAGAACAGAAAATCTTTACAAAGGTATACTATATAGTTTTTTTTGCGAATGTAAAATATTGAGTCGATGTTGTTTCGTGGGGTTTTTGGTTTGATACCTTAATACGTATGTGTGAGCGTATTTTTGATTGTATTTTCTATTTACTATACAGAGGAATTTCTTGACGATCAACCTCAAGAAATAAATTTATTAATGTATTTGAGTATTCAAAACACACAATGCCTCTTAAAAAAAAACTTTAAATTTTTAACTCTTAACCCATATTGCATTCATAAACTAATTCTACCCAGCACATTTAAGTCGCGCCACTCTATCCATAGCAGTGTAAAACGTTACCGTGATTGTTTTGAGTTGCTTGTAATCTACTGAAACTGTAAATTGTGTACAGTGTGTGACTTGGAAAAGGGTCTAACGAAAATTAATTACATTTAACTACAAGAACTGATTTTTCCCAAGGAACCACAGCCACCAGAACCCTGGTCAAAGCCTTTAAAATGCACCAACGAAGCGCAACCGCCGAAACAATTCGATAATATTTTCAAAAAATTGAAGGGAAAGGAGGATTGTCTTTACTTGAACGTTTACACTAGAGAAGTTAGTTGAAACAAATCCTAAAATCTTTCAATTCGACACCATTCCACAACGATGCTTGTTTTTGGCTTGGTAAGGGGGAGTCGAAAAATGAATCTTTTCTTTGTTCATTGAAATAATTCACAAAAGTGAAAATTTTTATTCGCTCTCAATTCGATCAGCAAGCAAGCAGGCATTTTTCGTGTAACGGTGCGTTTTGAGTGCGGAAGAATTCGTTGATTATGTCAATACCTAAAACTATATAGGTTAGTCCTAGCAAACTGAAGCCAGTTATGATTTGGGTATATGGCGGTGGATTCGAGCTGGGCGGTGCTACAAAGATTATTTACAGTCCAGATTATTTCATGCGGAAGGATGTTGTTTTTGTAACATTTAATTATCGCTTGGGAGCATTAGGTAAACAATTCGAAAAGAAAGGCAATCAAATTTAAACCACTGACTTTTCAGGTTTCCTCAGTCTCAAAGATCCAGCATGTGAAGTGCCAGGAAACGCAGGGCTCAAGGACCAGGTAATGGCACTGAAATGGGTCAAAAGCAACATTCTGAGATTCGGAGGAGATCCAGAGAACATAACTGTTTTCGGGGAAAGTGCGGGAGGAGCATCTACTCACTATCTTATGCTGACGGACAGAGCAAAAGGATTATTTCACAAAGCGATTTTAATGTCAGGATCCGCTCATATGTATTGGGCTGTAGTGCCAAATCATGACTGGGCTTACCGATTGGCGAGATCAGTTGGCTACGTCGGTGAACACGATGACAGAAGCATATTGGAGTTTTTACGGAATGTTGATTCTGATGCCATTTGCAAAGCGAACACACAGCTTTTGACGCGTGAGGAAAGACGCGAAAGGCTACATTTTCCCCATGGCCCATGTATTGAACCTTACATCTCCGACCAGTGTATTATTCATAAAACTCCGCGTTTGATGGCCCGAGAAGCATGGGGCAATGAAATCCCTCTTATAATCGGCGGTAATTCGTTTGAAGGTTTACTTTTATATCCCGGTAAGGTGGACGGAAAACATTTGAAGCAAAATTGAATTCAATCAGATACATTGGAATGACCCTTAAGTTTATGACTTTGTTTTGGAAACGCGCTTGAAAGCTTTACTCAAATTTCAACAAAAGAAAAACTTGAAATATCTATTATCTCCTTGAAATGCCAAAACAGGGGATATTTTTAGTATGGGGTCATTCCACGGAAAATCGACAAACGGTCTTTTATCGCTATCGTCAGATTTCAATGAAATTTTCACTGAGAATATAAGTATGTTGAGTTATGTGCACCAATAATTGCACCAATTTTTGTTGGAAAATATGGTATGTTTGCGTAAATATGGCCTCTTGATGTTTTTGAGAAACGTTGGTTCGTGTTGCATTCAAAAAATTGTATAAAATCTTTTACTTTACGTTGAGCCTTCAAATATAGCTTGTTGAAAAGGAGAAGGTGTAGATATTCTAGAAGAAATAATGCAAGAAATATCCTGGCCAAAAAGGATAAAAAGGATCATTACAGTGTCCTTTATCCTTGAATATTTCAAAATGCGCATCTTCGATTTTCTTCATTTTTTTATATGTTGCAAACAGGTATATAAACTACAAATTTGTGAAATTTCAAAGTGGAGCTCGTAAAAGTACAGTCGTGAGAAATTTTTAAAGATGTGGAATACTGTAACCGCTGAAGAAAATTTATAGAAAATGGTACCGAAACATGGTAAAACTTACAAAGTATGGTACGAAACAATTTTATGTTTTCAAAATATATTTAAAAACTGTTTTGCAATGTTGTTTTAATCCCGCAGAAGATTCTAATCTAGTTTCTAATGTAGAACGATCTATATAATTCCATTGCTTATAACTAATACCACTCACGCAATTTTCATCAAATTTTTTCCACATGTACTTAGAATAACGGCTGATCCAGAGCAATCCTGGCAGCTACCAAAATAACAATCTGTTTGTGGAGGAGAGCATATCATCAGAGATAAAAAGTTCTTATAATTAGCCAAGCTTATATCGGAACCGTTTGTAAGAAAATTTATTTTTGATCCTTTAATCACTAATTTATATGCTGTAAACAGTTATGTAAGCTACAAATGTGCTAAATTTTAAAGTGGAGCAACATTTGTTAGAAATTTTTAAAGGAACAAAATACTATGCCCGCCAAAGAAAATGGTACTGACACAAGGTGAAACTTACAATTTGTATATGTATGAAATAACTTGATGATGGCTCTGTTTTTTTTTTTTTGCAAAATCAAGGTCGTAGATTCTTCAGTTATGGGTAATTATTGTTTATGATTTTATTTTTTAAAAGGAATAGTACTTCGATTTTTTCTGTAACTAAAAGACCTAGCACTAGAATATAAATTGTTTACAATAATTGAGAACATTCATTGGGAAGCAATCATAAAACAAAAATAAAGATAGAAGATTCCTTTTCATTTACTAGCGGCATGAACAATTAGGATTATTTTGGGTTTCTTCCACATATTATACTGTACATATATTTTTAATTGCTTCCTTTGTTTGTCTATTTTGTATATTTTTACAACTTAAAATTAGGGTTAATTGCAATGCCTGTAGTTTACTTTGATTCTAAGAAGATGCTTTCAGGGTATATATCAGAGGTAGTTGAAGTTAAGGAAAGTCGTGGGCTCAAATAGACAAAAATTCTTGTAAAATTGACATTCTGAGAAGAAAGTTAAAAAAACTTTTCTAGTGTACTGTACAAAAATGTACTTCAAATACTACTAACTACCTACAGAAGAAACATAAAACAAATAATGAATTATCTATAGTAAATAATAGCATAGATGAATATTCAAAAGCTACAGAAAAGGAAAAAAAGTGTTTAGTTTTATCACTTTTACTGACGAATTCGTCACGTGCCAAAGTAGTGTCCGAATTTCCTGACGCAACCTCATGTATGATTAAAAAAAATAAGACGAGGTTATACTTGCCCGAAGATCCCTGGTCTCATAAAATCATTCTCCTGTAGTAATGCAAACAGCACACTGCCTAAATACTTCAATTTAGCGGAAGCATCGGGAACACATTCTGTCTGTGTATGTGTTATACATCAAAACGTTAAATTAATGATTAAAAGACCAACAATAAATTTTCTAATAAACGGTTCCGATATAAGCTTGGCTAATTATATGGACTTGGACTTTTTATCTCTGATGATATGCTCTCCTCCACAAACAGATTGGTATTTTGATAGCTGCCAGAATTGCCCTGGATCAGCCGTTGTTCTAAGTACATGTGGAAAAAAATTTGATGAAAATTGCGTCAGTGGTATTAGGTATAAGCAATGGACTTATCAGATCGTTTTACGTTAGAAACTAGATTAGAATCTTAAGCGGGCTTTAAATAACATTGCAAAACAGTTTTTAAATCTATTTTGAAAACATAAAATTGTATCGTACCATATTTTGTAAGTTTTACCTTGATTCGGTACCATTTTCTATAAATTTTCTTCAGCGGTTACAGTATTCCACACCTTTAAAAATTTCTCACGACTGTACTTTTACGAGCTCCACTTTGAAATTTCGCACATTTGTAGTTTATTTAACTGTTTACAACATTTGAAAAAATGAAGAAAATCGAAGATGCGCATTTTGAAATATTCAAGGATAAAGGACCCTGTAATGATCCTTTTCATCGTTTTTGGCCAGGATGTTTCTTGCATTATTTCTTCTAGAATATCTACACCTTCTCCTTTCCAATAAGCTATATTTAAAGGCTCTGCGTAAAGTAAAAGAGTTTATACAATTTTTTGAATGCAACACGAACCGACGTTTCTCAAAAACTTCAAGAGGGCATATTTCCGCAAATATACCATATTTTCCAAAAATATTTCATTTTCAATAATTAGCTTATCAGACCTTTTGGATACCAAAATATTTCCAAATTCTAAGGAGGTCAGTTCAAAAATTATCTGATAATTGGTCGATTTTCAATGGAATTACCCTATGCTCTAGTGTAAGGACGCTTTCGCACATCTTTGTTCATAGAGCAATTAATGACCAAGCAAACTCGCACAAAACCTAGGCGTTACTTTTACTTGTATTTTGTGTAGTATGGTTTATTTTGAAAAGGGCTGAAGGCGCAGCTTTCACGCATCCAATCAAAAAGCAGTATTCACTGTTTATAGCTTTTATCTACTATTATTCTCTTAATCTGATTGAAATCAATTTTCTTTACATTCCTAAATACAGACACAATTATTTAAACACTATATTTTATAGTTGTACGAAAAGATATGTCGGTCTTGAAAGAACTTGGAGATTGCGAATATTTGGTTCCAAATGATCTGGAGCTAGACCGGAAAAGCGAAGAGTGTCACAAGCTAGGAAAGATTATTAAAAATGCATATTTTGGAGATAAAGAACCAACCCTTTTTTCCTATTTAAATGTGAGATACCAGAAAAGAGTTTTGCGTTATAAATAAGTTTGTACTTTGAAGTCGGCTAGGTTCAAATAAAAGAAGTATATATGGTGAATGCTCCTAGTGTCAGCTTGCTCCACAAATCGGCTACCCAACTGTTTTGCTCAACTCTAAAGTGCAAAAATTGGAACAATAGCTACTCTACCTAATCTAGGAGCCCTTTTTAATGGGTTTGGTCCGTTTTGTGAAACAAGAAAGATCTAACAAAAAAGAGTTGCAGCAGTCTGACTTTAGGAGCAAAGTGTTCGCCTTTTGGAACAATCACCATACCAGTCAAATTGAAATACTGTGCTTTTGCACATACAAATGTGTCTGCAAACTTATCTATTGAATGCACTCAAGATTTGTCGTCAGAATTATCATAATTAAAAATTCTCTTTTAGCTTCTGTCGTTCAAAGTTTTTTGGCACGGTATACACCGTACAGTATTGTCGCGTTTGAAATATGCATCCGCTCCAACTTATTTATATCGATTTGATTTCGATTCGAAGCATTTCAACCATTTTCGCAATCTGGTTTGTGGTAAAGGTGTGCGTGGTGTCTGTCACGCTGACGAATTGACTTACATGTTTAATAATATGTTCGGTACGCAAAAGAATCCTGGCACAAGGGAGTATTCAACAATACAGCGAATGATAGGAATGTGGTCGCAGTTTGCTTACCACTCTGATCCGAATTTTGCCGGAATAGAACCAACTGTCTGGAAGCCGGTTCAAGAGAATGATGTGCCAATCAAGTGTGTTAATATTTCGGACGATGTGACCTTTATCGATTTGCCAGACTATCAAAGCATAAAAGTTTGGGATGAACTATATCCAGCGGATAAGTTAATTTAGTTTCGAAGAGATTGCCATTATGATTTGTAAATATGTATAACTTTGTATCTTATTGCCTTGTCTTAAAATGTAAATAAATTTTTACTATATGCTCCTTTTCCAGCGAAAATACTACTTTGAGTTTATAATTTGCAAATAAAAATATATTGTAAAAAAAATTTACATCATTGGAATCGTTTATATTAAAAAAAAATATATTCAAAATTGAAACAATGGCTACTTATTTCCATTGTAGATGCTTGCCATATGATAGCATCTGTTGGTATGGAAATTCGCTAGAAATACCGATTTTCGAAAAAAAAAAATCATTTTGTGTGACTAAAATACATGTGCAATACAGTTTTGCTGTGGTTTCATCATTTTTTATTTCCGTTGGATCAATGAGAAAAGCTATTTTCTGGTTAAATATATGGGTTGGGTACGCAAATAAAAATCTTCTTTTCGAAATTTCGCAAACTCAAACCTCGACATTCAAAGCCTCTCATATGATAGTCTCGCAGTTTTTGGCCTGTCGCTTCGGTAGATTCGTAGAGCCAATTTCTCGGCCCCGTACCTGATAATGACCTTTCGAGCATCCAATACCGGCAGTGCCTCTTCATTAATGTTGAAGAGGGCTTCCCGCCGTTTGTGTACCGACTCGCCAATCTTCACAACACTACAATCCTTCGCAGAAAGATCCGGATTGAAGAGCCGCACTATGTCCAGGACTTCCACTAGATCCGAATGAAAACAAGAAATTCGTGTCCTGTATCTTGCCCGACTGGGGATTTCATCCTTAAGCACCACCTTAATCTCGGATATTGCCCGCATGTAAAAATTGGCTGATCGTTGGTCTCCACACGCAACCAGCCTCATTCTTTTGTACCAGCTCGCGACGTTCACCGTATATGGAGGACTTGATCTGGCCTTCTGCAGCTTGCAGCAGACTCCGAATAAAGCCTGCCTTATCTTGAGCCAATTTGCTGGGCAGATGATTCCATCTCCCTTGCTGGCATCAATCACGGCCCAAACAAGGCACTCTTCAGCTTTTGGCATTCTTGCCTGCCCTGATTCTCTTGCTCAGCTGACCTCTGTCATTTTTGAGTTGAATCTGCAAGGTTTAGAAGGAGGGGGTGCTCCGCAGTATTTTTTTTTGTCCGTTGAAGGGAATTTTTGTCCTTGCCAGGCATTGTGTCAAGGGGGACGTTTTCAAACTTCTTCAGAACTTTGAAGGCTGCTGTTCTAGTTCTGTAAGCCCCAGAAGATTTGGCGGAGGAGCGTTGCGTGCCTGAAGAAGAGGCGACACCGGAGGTAGGACTTGTTGACGGACGGGTTGGCTCATTCGTCATAACCTTTAGATCACACTGGCCATAAATGGGCTTCTTGGCTTCCGCAGGGCCAGGCTTGGTGACCAAAGCTCAGAATCAGCTGAAACAGTGGTTGAAGAAGAGCTGAAAGTTAGTGGAGTGGATCATAGGTCCACAACTTTCTGCCAGTGGAGCTTACTCAAGTGTCATGCACCAGCAGCCTTAGCCTCAACACCAGCAGCCTTAGCCTCAGTCCGCAAAGCTAGCTCATTCGCCAAATCTCCACTTTCTGGTGCTTTAGCTGCAACCGGCAGTACAGCCATCTTCACTACCCCTCTTTGCATTAGAAAAAAAAGATTTTGTTCATTGCCAGGATTTTGCCTGACGAATCTGGGTTTAGGTTTATTGGCATTTTTCATGGGTCTCCACTCAAAGCCGCTATCTCAGTCCAATTATGGCTATCTAATGCAAGCAGGGAGGCCATGCGCTTATGGGGACAAGTAGTCAGAGTCGGATCGGTGTTAATCAGCAGTCCATCTCAACTGAACCTACACCACCAACTTAATGGCGACGAGACTGAGAACGTACTATGAGGCTTGCCAGGGTTTTAACGGGACGGAGATGATGATCGTAATAAGGGCTAAAAATCGTAAAAGGGTTAAAGATTCTGAAATATTCGGAAAATTTCAGCTCAATCAGATTTCGCACTCCAGAGATTATCTCCCTTAATCTTTAGCTGAGATATATATATATATATATATATATATATATATATATATATATATATATATATATATATATATATATATATATATATATATATATATATATATATATATATATATATATAGGAATTTTCAACGAAATGAGTCTAATACTAATTAAAATCAGTAAAATGATTGAAAGAGGCTAGGACCGCACCCCGGTTGTAAGAAGGTGATGGAACTTCTCAGCCATATAAAATCTGAAGCAAAATTTATGCATTTCTTGTGCTTTAAGTTTTTTTAAGTTTGTTTTTTATTTTATTGACAAAGGAAAATTAGACAGCCCCTACTGAAGCCGAAAAAAACTGAGCTGATCGTGTAGAAGCTTACCAGGTTTTAGATAGTTTGATAGTCATAGGTGGTGAGTGTGAACGTGAATTCTGTAGGAGAAGTAGTATCGATCGTGCTTCTTAATATGTAAAATTATTGTCATAAATTAAATAATATTAATATATTCATAATATTCATCAACATCATCATATTCAAAGTAATTTTAAGCTTTTAAGTTTGGTTGGTTGGTTCCATTTTGGAAGTAGTAGTGCGTTCCTATGGTCTTAAATATTCTTCGTTAGAGTTTGTTAGCTCGAAGACTTGTAATTATTAAAAACTCTTTCTTTAAGGAACCACAACCACCGGAACCATGGACAAAAGTAAAACAGTGCGGAAAAGAGCCACCAATGCCGCTGCAATATAACTTGATATTAAAAGTCGTACATGGCGCTGAAAATTGTTTATTTTTGAATGTGTACACTCCTAAAGTAAGTTACAGTCACATGAGATAAAATCTTTTATTGCAGCTCAAATTAACGCCTTTATGGTTTTTGTCAATTAGATACATGCAAAAAAACTGAAACCAGTAATGGTTTGGATATATGGAGGCGGCTTTGAAATGGGCGGCGCAAATCGAATTATGTACGGTCCTGATTATTTTATGCAAAAAGATGTTGTGCTAGTTACCATAAATTACAGAGTAGGAGCTCTAGGTATATACTTACATCTGATCGGCTTATGTTGCAAGAGATCAAGCGAACTAGAATAGCGAGCTTCACGGTTTTTTAAAGGTTGGAGGTTTGATCTCGGATTTCGATTCAAATTGCTGAAAATTATCCTCGGTCGTATATTTGGTGGCAAATTGCATTTATCAATTCACTCCAAAAACTCCAAAATAGTACGATTTGTAAACATTCAAAACTCCTTTCCTTTTTTTCTCGGTTAATTCAAACGAAAAATTGAAAGCACATTTTGGGGAATATGTGTGTTTGTGGCTTTGTCCAGACAATCGTTTAGTGTTCATTACGTTTCGTCGACGTTACCAAAGCAATTTGGTTGTTTGCTATCGTGTTGAGTGTTTATCGAAATTCACAACATAGCTCTGGCATTTACGTTTAAGCACCACTTTACAGTCCCAAACTATCTAAAAACCTATACCAACCACGGTAAATATAGGGGCATTTCACGTGAAGCGGACAACGAAAAAAAGTCGAGGTTCCAGATTTCGATCATATTGTGCATAATGGTACTTCTAGAAGATATGAATGTGGATGCACAAGTTTTTGTTTCTATGAGGTTGCCGATTTATGGGCTTCTGAATAACTGACGAAATTGATAAAAGGTTTTTTTGGAAGCGGATTCTGAGATTCAAAACAAAATCTAAAAAACATTAAACATATTGATTGGTATAGAAAATTAGCTGTTCTTTTTAATTTTGAAATTAGATTTGAAAAACAAATTTTTTTTCCTGTGAAACCGGAAGTAGACACTTAAACTCGTAATTTGAATAATTTGGACCAGGTTAATTTTGTTTATTTTTATAACAAAACAACGCTTAAAGTGTACTTATTTTATCATAAAAGTTTTAGAATGGGATGGCCAGCAGTTTAGGAGGTAGGTGAGTTTCAATACATACAAGTCGCATGGGGCGTGGTTCCGGAAGCTTGATAATGATAGGTAGTGAGTGTGAAAGCAAAACATTTGTAGTAAAACTATTATATATCACTTGTATCACTTACATATAGAAGATAAAATATTAAAAATGGTTAACGCTGATTTACTTAGTGAAAAAAAGCTACTTGTGTATGGACAAATGAATTTATTTCATAATTTTTACAATTTTACTCTCGTTTCTTAAACAAATTCTTTTTTTTTAATAACTAGAGGTGTTTCTACGATCAATTTTTTCCTGCAGATCCGACATAATTTCTCTTCTGCTAATATTCTTGGAATTTTTCTTAGATCTTTAGCCTTCCGATGAAACTTCAAATTGAATGGATTGAAACATCGATAGCCGCACGGAGATATAATACACACAATTAAGACTCTTAAACTTATCAACGAAAGTAATAGCCATTACAAGCTTTGAGCAGTAACTCGAAAAATAACGGAAAATTTGAATTGGCTTGGCGTCAAATATATTATATACGCGTCATATATTTTAATTAAGTTTTTATGGGAAAAGAAAACCTTTTTCTAATAAGCAATGGCGCTACTAATCACATTTCGATATCAATTTTTGTTTTTGAGCCAACTAGCTGTCCTAAGCAAGCTCTCGGTACCACGCCCCATGCGACTTGTATGTATTGAAACTCACCTACCTCCTAAACTGCTGGCCATCCCATTCTAAAACTGTCATGTCTTAACGAAAATAATTGTAAATTGTAACTAGCTTAAGTACGAAGAATCAAATGTACCATTGAACTAAAATTAACTTCCTTTTGAAAAGAGTAGTAGAAAACCAGTTCCCCGTGCAGTATACAATTGTCCGCGCTACGATTCACATTGAATAAAAGTTGTTTTATAGAAATAACACAATCGGTGTTTTCATACTGACGGTTTCGACATAATAAAAACTTTTATGATAAAATAAGTATACTTTAAGCTTTGTTTTGTTATAAAAATAAACAAAATTAACCTGGTCCAAATTATTCAAATTACGAGTTGAAGTGTCTACTTCCGGTTTCACAGGCAAAAAAATTTATATTTCAAATCTTATTTCAAAATTAAAAAGAACAGCTAATTTTCTATACCAATCAATATGTTTAATGTTTTTTAGATTTTGTTTTGAATCTTAGAATCCGCTTCCAAAAAAACTTTTTATCAATTTCGTCAGTTATTCAGAAGCCCATAAATCGGCAACTAAACCTCATAGAAACAAAAACTTGAGCATCCACATTCATATCTTCTAGAAGTACCATTATGCATAACATGAACGAAATCCAGAACCTCAACTTTTTTTCGTTGTCCGCTTCACGTGAAATGCCCCTATATTATTTTCATTAATAAACATACAGTCGTGGTCACAATTATTTACACAACGCTTATCATGAAGAAAAATTTGAATGAAATCAAAATAATTCCTTTAATTTTTATTACAACAAAATGAAATTTTGTTCAGTTATTTATTGCCAAATTCATAGTTACTTGACAAAAGCAAAATTGAAATAAAACATTACAGAACAAAAATAAAAATAAAAGCTTAGTGGCCAAAATTATTTGCACAACCGTCATTACGGCCAAAATTATTTGCAATGGATGGTTTCCGCCTCGTTTTTCCGAAAAATCTGGGAAAAAGGTAAACTTATTGTTAGCTTTAATAAAAAACGGGTAATTTGTGACCATTGCCTAATACTTGGTGTTGCCTCCTTTGGCACGAATAACCGCTTCGAGTCTTGCTGGCATTGAATCAACTAAATTCGGTATAGCTTCAATGGATAGGACCTGCCATGCATTTAAGATGTCTTTCGAGGCTTCAGCTGCCAATTTTCCAATCTTTTGAGGAATTGTTAATTTCATCAAATGCCAGACATGCTCAATGACATTCAAATCAGGGCTTTGTGGAGGCCATTTCATGACTTTTTGCCAACGTCCGATAAAAACTTTTGATTCCGTTTTGAAGTATGGATTGTTGCATTGTCCTGTTGTAATATAAAATCAGGACCAATCAAATAATCGCCGGCAATAAATGCAGCTTCGTTCAATATTTGGAGGTATTCAGACAAACGCATCTTTGTTGGACAATCAACAATTGAAGCAACCCCATTGTAACAAATACAACCCCATACCATTATTTTACCACCATGTGAATGGTGCGTAGGGATACTGACGGCTTGATTTTTCTTTTGCTGTGCATTGGAATAGTAGAAATGTCTACCGTACGTTCCGTCCAATGACATAGCACTTCCATCTGTCTACAAAATTTGTCTCCAAAATTCGACTGGCTTATTTCTGTGCTCAAATGCAAACTGCAAGTGAACTTCCCGATTCTTTGGAGAGATGTACGGCTGTTTTTGGATGGCGTATGCTTTTATTTCTGCCTCGGAAAGTCTTCTCCGAACTGTTGTTCTACTGATGTTGTCATTTCTGTTCTCGTTAATACTATATATTATGTTATTGATCTTTTCGCGACTGTTTTGCTGCATACACCGACGTATTACAGTATCTCCCCTTTCACTTGTTGCCCTCTTTCGACCCCTTCCTACTGCATTTTTAACACTGCCAGTTAAATGTTGTTTTTTTACCTGGTAATAAACGCTTCGCCAGTGCCATTTAAATTTTTTGGCAATTTCGTTAGCGGAAATACCGCTATTAAATTCAGCAACGATTGCCGCCCGCTTTTCGATGGAGAGTTCAACGTTTCTAGGTATTTTCACTGTCACTAACTAGTTTATTACAATGAAATCTAATGTGAACTGATGTCCAACATTTGTTCCAGCTTTATCACTGATCGAAACAAAGTCGAAGAATTACCGTTAATATTTTGAAAAATTTTTCTTGTGTGTGCAAATAATTTTGCCCATAATGACGAGTGTGCAAATAATTTTGGCCACTTAGTTTTTATTTTTATTTTTGTTCTGTAATGTTTTATTTCAAGTTTGCTTTTGTCAAGTAACTATGAATATGGCAATGAATAACTGAATAAAATTTCATTATGTTGTAATAAAAATTGAAGGAGTTATTTTGATTTCATTCAAATTTTTCTTCATGATTAGCGTTGTGTAAATAATTGTGGCCACGACTGTACAAACGGAAGTAAAATTTCTTGGCAACTGGTTTACGCGATTCTTGCAACGTAATTTTTTCTGCTAAACTAAAAAAGCTTCAAATGTTTTTTTCAATGCATGTAGGTTTTTTGAGTCTTAAAGATCCAAAGCTGAAAATACCCGGCAATGCTGGACTCAAGGATCAAATAATGGGCCTGCAATGGGTTCAAGCAAATATTAAGAATTTCGGTGGTGACCCGGATAACGTGACGCTTTTCGGAGAGAGTGCTGGTGGTGCTTCTACGCACTGTTTGATGCTGTCACCGCGGACGGAAGGTCTCTTCCACAAAGCGATTTTGATGTCTGGTACTGCATTCACACCTTGGGCCTGCAAAAAAGATAGACAATTTGGATACAGACTTGCAAAGCTATTAGGCTATTCAGGTGCAAATAATGATGCAGATGTGTTTGACTTTTTGAAAAAATCACGAGGTACAAGTGTGGCTGCCGCCAATGGACGGATTCTAACCGAAGACGAAAAGCGAGAGGGCTTGCTATTCGCTCATGGACCAGTAGTCGAACCGTATAAGACGGATCAATGTGTCATTCCCAAAGACCCCTTGCTGTTGGCTAGAGAGACGTGGAGTAATAAAATCCCCGTGATAATGGGTGGTTGTGCCAATGAAGGATATATCTTCCATTTTGGTAAGTTGCTGATATTTACACAGAATGATATCCGAAGTAATTAAATAATTTGTAAATAATCTTTCTCAAGTAATCCTCCTAGGATATTATTGTTATCAGGCTTTCGAATCGACTGCTCTTTAAATTTTTTGCTCTAAAGTCACATGTGTCAAAAATTTAATTAGGAATGCTAATCAGAAATTTATTTGATAATTTTAGAGGCCAAGAAACTAGACATTAAGAAATTGGTCGGTGAATGCGAGCTACTAATACCAGAATGTGCATTGGACGTCAACAAGATCGAGCAAAATAAATATGACCACAAGATCCTTAAACAACTGTACTTTGGAACGAAGGATGCAAGTATGATGCCACTACTTGAGGTAACATTTTCTCTGATTGAATTTGTTTTTAAATCCGGTTAAATTTGATGAAAATAAAATTTCATTTTGAGCTCTACAAAATTCTTTAAAATCCTCCAATATGTTGCAGCTCATGGCACACAAGCATTTTTGGCATCCGATTCGCAGAACTCTATTCTCACGCCTGACATATGCCAGTTCTCCAACATATTTGTATAGATTCGCTGTTGACTCTGATTTCAACATGTTACGTAATATTTTATTCGCCGGTCAAAACAAGGGAACGTGTCATGGGGATGATATACTTTACTTATTTTTTGGTGTTCTCACGTCAACGATCCTCACTGACAGTGTGGAGTATAGGGCCATTCAACAATTCGTTGGAATGTGGACGCAGTTCGCGAGAACAGGTAATCCCAACATCAAGGAGATCGCACCAATCGATTGGAGTCCTGCTGCAAAAAATGACGTGCCAATGAAATGCTTGAACATAAGTGATGAAGTGTCAGTTATAGATCTACCCGATCAAAATTTTTTGGACGTATGGGATAGTTTTTTCCCAAAAAATTTATTAATATGATATTTGAGAATCACAACACAGGCTGCAATTCGATTGATATGAATGATGAAAAGTTTTGTATATTTTGGTGAGTTAGTTTTTAGCATTTTCTATTCTTTCCTGCATAATCGATTTCTTTTGGTCACATCTTGACGGTAAATTATATTTCATTGCAATTAGTCTACTCTACAACTCTTTTTTCTCTTAATAACAACGCAACTTCTTTTTCCTTGATTATGAGCGAATGAACAAAAATATATTTGTAAATAAATTATTAACTAAATCGTATGTTTAACGATATGCAAGAGCTTTGATTAGATAAGTTTCAATATGTACAGTGAAACCTGGTTAAGTGGGCCCTGGATATGTGAGAATAATTACAATGAGGTCCCGACACTTTTGCATTGAAATAGCTCCGTTACTGGGAATTTTCAAACCTTCTTAACTGAGATTAGATTTGATAGATTTTTTAAATTTTTACCTCCATAATTGGGATTTCGTAGCTCAGTAGCCCGTATAAGTGAGACAATTTATCAGATTATGGCCGCTTATAGTAGGAACGAAAATGACCAGCAGCCCACTTTTTCCACCTCTTTATATGATAAATGGTATATTTCGATCTCTCATAGTAGGATCCTCTGTAAATCAGACAACTGTCATGTTAACCTGCCTTTTTAGGAAACTGGGTAAATGAAAAGCCTCTATAAGTGATAAACAATTTTAGGTCCCTTGAGATCCCAGCTAACCAGGTTTCACTCTATATATATTGTTGTGATTGGAAATTGTGCTATCAGACATTATTGTGACTCTCGTGTTTAAATTTTAAATTTATTGGTCTGCTAGTGTATGCCAAGTCTAACTCATGCCATTTTAGATAATTATTTACAATATTATACATTTTATAAAACATTTCGTTATTTTTTTTTAGCTATGTATACCTTAAATGGATGCGTAGCGTTTAGAATCAATTTAAAAATGGTGCACGG
Organism: Nemotelus nigrinus; assembly: GCA_947369275.1. Lineage (NCBI taxonomy): Eukaryota > Metazoa > Arthropoda > Insecta > Diptera > Stratiomyidae > Nemotelus > Nemotelus nigrinus. The sequence goes on from OX376372.1 coordinate 218,105,447, forward strand.
TTAGAAATTTTCGGATAAATTTGATAAATTTTGGAATGTATATAGGTCCAAACGAAAGTTAGTATCAATCCAATAAGTTTGTTTAAGATCAAACAATTTAATCTGATAAGACAAATTTTATCTGATAAGATAAATTTTATCTGATAAGATAAAATCAATACCAATTATTCATATAAATTGAATAAGACGCTCTTATAAACGGTATCCGAATCGCATATAAATGAATACACCACATTCTTATTAAATGTACACCATTTAGAATAAGAAATATATTATTCTAATTTCGAGGTCACACGATAAATTTAACCCATTTTCAAAAACCCAAAATCTTATTCTGGTTTTTTCCCTCCTTTTTATTATGAATATATATATTGGGAACAATTCTCCATTATGATGAAAAAAGAATGAAAACAATTGAATATTTATACATTCAAAGATAAAAGTAGGTGTTGTGAAAACACTTGACATAGTACACCAAGTAAAACTTTTGAGTATTAAATTCAATTATGTACTGTGAGATGGATAACGATTATTTGTTTTATTATTTGAAAAAAAACTCGATAGATTTTATTCATATATACTTTATTCACCAAAATCAAAGTTTTACAATATTCCTGGAGTGATTAAAGTTGTTCCTTATGGCTACCAAATAATTTTCACAAATAACTTTAATAAACACTTCCAATTAACTTCACTTACAAACTCGAAATTCTAATTGCACGACTTGCGACGCAAAAGTAATTCTAAACAATCCGTTTAACGAAAACACTCCCGAGTAAATTTTTGCGCCCAATGCAGTTCACTTACAAACTTTAAATATGAACTTTACGACTTGCGACGGAAAAGTAATTCTAAATAATTCATTTTATTTTTTATGAATTTTTAATATGAATTTATGATAAATATTATCCGATCTTGGTACGTTTATACCGTTTATACGAAACTCGTACAAAAATTATTCCAAAATAGGATAGAACAATTTTATCCAACGTCAACATATATAATCTATACGTATATTAGGATACATAATAGTACACCATTGTGAAGATCAATTTTATCCGAATATTTTTCACCGTGTGTATTTATGTATAGTATTAATCTATGTACCATAATAAGAATCGTTTGCCAATACCTAATGCAGCTATTTGCAATTAGGTGTCTATTGTATTTGGTTTAGCCCAGAAGAACAAATAAATAAACAATAATTGAATAAATACTTACTGATGCATATTGATTTTGTTAGTTTTCTGCTTTAATTGCATTCCTTCATTTTGTTTTTTGTTTCAATAGTTTTGAGCCAACAATTTAGGTCTGAGCTCTTTGCATCCTTTTTGGAATATGATATGATTATCATCAGACAATTTTATTGTACTCCGAAACAATACTTGTGAAGCTAACAGTAAGTAGCATCAGCTAACAGTAAGTAGCATCATATTATAACACTGGCATATTTATTCTTTGATTTTAAGATTTACAATAATGAAAATATTTTGCTTGTGTATAACGTTTTTATGTTTGTACTGTCCAATCATGAAACGGTTTTATTTTTTTTGAGGCGGAAGTTTAAATAACAAATGTTAGTAGAGCGATAGCTTTAATATTATTATCACATTATTATTTTTTTTATGGCTAAGCACCATAGGCGTTCCGTAGTCTAAAATCTGGCAGGGGCTGACTTTGTCCTCCGATGATTTTGTCCTCCATAACAGATTACTCATAGCCGGGATCGTATCAAAATCCCGAATCACAAAATCCCGAATTAACGAAATCCCGTATGTTTCGAAATTCCCGTATTCCAAAATCCCGAAATACAAAATCCTGTACTTAAAAATCCCGAAACTCAAAATCCCGAAATTCAAAATCCCCAAAGTCACAATCCCGAAACTCAAAATCTCGTGGAATGAAACCTATTCATATAATGAAATAACAAAAACATAGTGATTTAAGTTTTTATCTAGGAATAAATTTCAACATAAAGACATTGTACGCGATTCTTCTCAAATAATCGATTGTTTCAGTTTCAAACCTTTTTCTAATAATTTTTTTAATTTTTTGGTACCTTGCCAAATTTTTCTTCTCTCATTCCCCTCCATTCATTTTACCTATCGTCGCTTTAGCTACAATAAAAAAGAGCTGAAGGAAAAATCCCGTAGCTCCCGCCTGATTCTATATTATGCAAAACTACGGGATTTTTAAATCGGGGTTTTGTATTACGGGATTTTGTAATACGAGATTTTGTAATACGGGATTTTGTAATACGGGATTTTGAAATGCCGGATTTTTTAATCGGGATTTTGTAAACGGGATATTGTAATATGAGATTTTGTACCCAACCCCTCATAGCCGATGTATGATTGCAAGCTCTTTTCCCTTTGATTTTGCGAGTAATACACGTAAAGCATGGACTTTTTGGAAAACAGCTTTCAAGTGTTACATCTGCATTGCTGAGAATTCTTGCTTCATGCATGCTGCTGGAATGCATTGCAGTTATTCCTGTTCATGTTGGGCAAGAGCTTTCGAGTCATTTGGTTTCTGCAGTCTGAAACTAGATGAAATAAACTGGTGCTCTCTGGTGCTCTCTGGAAACTGGTGCTCTCTGCTTCGTTTTCGTAATCGTCTAGCAAATATGAGATACAGCCAGTGCTTCACTGCGAATGGTTCAAATTTTTTTCCGAACTACATAAACTTTTTCTCGATCACTAAGTGTTTTAGTAGTGTTTAAACTGTTCCATTCACAAGACCCATTCCATCCCAAAGGGTTGCATTTGAAGTTTGAAAATATTTGCTTAATACGGTCGTTGTAGAGAGAATAATTGAATGAATATAGATCATCGACGAAATGAAGAAATGAATATAGATCATCGATACATAAACTGAATCTTAGTACTTTCCTTCTCTCGTGTATTTTTCTAAAGCCTGTTTTTTAGCCACATAGCTATCGACAACATATTCACAATCGGAAAATTTCATTGACCTCCTCATCTGCTTTAATAATTGGTGTGCAATTCGAATATTGTTGGTAAAGCGATTCGATGATGTTGTCGCAGGTTTGACATGTTTCGATGGTGAACCATCTGTACATGAGAACAAGATAGATTATTGAGCTTACTGTAGCTTAAAATGTAGTTGCAAGGTGTTTTACCTTAATGTTGGTTTGGATACCTCCTTTTTGCCCTGACATGACAGTAGCATCCCAGCAAACAATTTAGTGAGCGCTCACTAAAAACGATAGTTTCTCGACAATCAACAGACATATCCCTCATACAAAACCGATCCTGTTCGTAAAACGATCCGCAGCAATAATTTTGCTTAGGATGACCGACGCAATAAATAATGCAGGCCATGTGTATGTACCCTATGACCTATGCGGCTCAGTAGCAGATTTTACATAGATTTTTCCCCTAGTTTGCTAGTCGCGGTATCCCAAATAAAATTTCAGTTTAATTCGATTGTGCTGTGAATTCGTCTGTGCTGAACATTGTTCTTGTATAACAATGTTTTATGTTCGTCTTTAGCAGCCTATATTTTATTTTATTTTATTTTATTTTATTTCTTAACCAAGCAAGGTACAAGTAACGTAAACAGTAAAAAAAACAAAATTGGAAATTACGAGTACATAGAAATAAAACGAAAAATTAAATAAAATAATTAACAAGATAAATCAATAACAAATTAATAAATAACAAATAAATAAATAAAACATTGAACATATAGCTTAGGATAAAGGGTTGCGGATGGCTTTGAAAAGGGAGGATTTAAAGGATAATTTTGAGACTGTTGGAGAATACAGATTACTTATGCTATTGAATATCCTGCAGCATCTATTTATCGGCTCATTAGCTGCGTAAGTAGTGGAGTGTGGATATTCCTTAAGTAAACGAGAGGACCTGGTGTTTCTTACAGGGTAATTCAAAACTATTTTGCTATTCAGGAATTCAACTTTGATGACGCCTCTAATGACGTCGAATGTGAAGCAGGCCGAAAGCATCTTTCTTCTAGATGCAAGTGTTAATAAGTTTAGATGACCCAGTCGAAACTCATAAGGAGGAAGGGTATTAAAATCGTAAGGGCTGTATAGTTCTCTCAATGCGAAAAGTAAGAATTGCTTTTGTATGGACTCGAGTCTGCTACTGTGGGTTTCAAAAGCCGGATTCCAGCAAATGGAAGCATATTCGAGAATGGGGCGTACTAGGAAGATGTATAAGGATCGTGTGACCCACAGGTTACGAAATTCCTTGGCACGTCTTTTGATGAAGCCTAGCTGTTTGTTTGCCCGGGAAAGTATTTTATCATAATGCAAGGTGAAGCGGAGTCGCTCATCCAAGACAACACCAAGGTCGACAACGTTATCAACTCGAGCTAACAACTTATTCCCGAGGAAGTATGTGTTATGTGAGACGGTGCATTTTCGGGAGAAACTTATAACTTGGCACTTAGCAATGTTGAGAGAGAGCTTGTTTTCATTGCACCAATAATCAAGTGAATCAAGTTTGGACTGGAGAAAGAGTGCATCGGATTTAGATTTAATGATATGATAGACTTTGAGATCGTCGGCATAAAGTAGATGAGGTATATTTGATAGGACGTCAGATAGGTCAGAAATAAATATATTAAAGAGAAGTGGGCCAAGATGGCTACCTTGTGGTACACCAGAGGTAGCAGAAATATTTTTCGATAAAAGTCCTTGAAATTTTACCAGCTGAGTTCGATTTCCAAGATAAGAAGTCAGCCAGCTAAGCAAAGACCCACCAAGTCCGAATTTCAGTAGCTTTAGAATTAAGGTAGGGTGGTCAACTCTGTCAAAAGCTTTACTAAAGTCTGTATAGACTGCGTCAATTTGGTATCCTTTCTCCATTTTACACAGGACGTCTGAGATTAGGACTGTCAAATTTGTGGTAGTTGAGCGACCTTTTCTAAAACCATGTTGTTGCTCGTTCAGTCGGGAGTCAACAAGTGGAGAAAGTTTATCGTAGACAATCTTTTCAAAAAGTTTCGGAATAGAAGATAAGATGGCAATACCTCTATAATTTCCGATACAGCGTCTATCACCATTTTTGAAGATGGGTGTGACATATGAAAGTTTCCAACAGGATGGGAAAACTCCAGACGAAAGTGATCTGTTGAAAAAAATATGAAAGGGAGTTATAAGCTGCTTTATTCTTCCAGTCTTCCAAATTTACTCTACTATGAGTAAATAATTTTAACTCATTTTCAATTCGTAAAAGCTAATATATTTGAAATCGTTAAAGCTATCGCTAATGATTCATAAAAGTATCACTTTTAACGAGTATATAGGTGATATATACTCGCTAAAACCACATTTTTTCTAACTCATTTACGAATCGTTCAAAATGATTCTTCTTTAATGGCCATTTTAGTAGGGCCAATGAATCGTTTTCGATTCATTTACGAGCTCGTTAACGACAAAAACATTCGTAAAATATGACTCTTTTATGATTTAATTACGATGCGTTTGGTTTGCTGTGATTCGATTGTCCAACAACAGGCAATTCACTGAGCTTAGAGCTGTCTGCACATATCAAAATTATGTCTACTGAAGACAAGGCATCTCTAGCTCTTCAAAGACTAAGAACCTTTCTTCGACTGTTAGTCCTTTAGCAAACCTCACAACAACGGGAAGCTATTCCTGCTTGCGGACGCTTGCTTCATCTGACATAATCGCTATCAGTCCGCGCTATTTAGTTTTATTCGTGATACCCTCGTGAACGATTTCAATTATTATTTATGAACTCATTTTGTGATCTGCTACAACAGCAGCTTGCAACCTCGCTTTGAAAATATTTTTCAAAATATGAATCATGCTTTGCATACAGTTCACTAAATCTCAAAAAGTTCCCGCGGTAATCTAAAGTACCATTTTCGATATCTCAAAGACGTTCACTTTTTCATAATAATCTCGGTTTATTTTCACAATACTTCTACACTGTTCATGCATCGACTCACTGACTTTCCGGCACTTTTAGAAGCATTGTATGACATATGTCCTTGATTGCATTGTGCATAAATTTTAGATGTTTCGTGATTCAGTAGCACTTCCCCAAGTTTCTTGTATTTATTGAATCCAATCACAATAAACAAAGAGGCGAAAACTCAATGGTCTGCGGTAGGAAAGAATAATTTTTCTGGCAGGGGCCAGTCTGGGGAAATAGCAAATGAATGTCTTGCCCCGCGAAAAATAAATGTCTTGCCCCGCGAAATAGCAAATGAATGTCTTGCCCCGCGAAAAATAAATGTCTTTTGCCCCACGAAAAATGAATGTCTTGCCCCGCGAAAAATGAATGTCTTGCCCCGCGAAAAATGAATGTCTTGCCCCGCGAAAAATAAATGTCTTGCCCCGCGAAAAATAAATGTATTGCCCCGCGAAAAATGAATGTGTTGCCCCGCGAAAAATAAATGTCTTGCCCCGCGAAAAATGAATGTGTTGCCCCGCGAAAAATAAATGTCTTGCCCCGCGAAAAATGAATGTCTTGCCCCGCGAAAAATAAATGTCTTGCCCCGCGAAAAATATATGTCTTGCCCCGCGAAAAATGAATGTCTTGCCCCGCGAAAAATAAATGTCTTGCCCCGCGAAAAATAAATGTCTTGCCCCGCGAAAAATAAATGTCTTGCCCCGCGAAAAATATATGTCTTGCCCCGCGAAAAATAAATGTCTTGCCCCGCGAAAAATAAATGTCTTGCCCCGCGAAAAATGAATGTCTTGCCCCGCGAAAAATAAATGTCTTGCCCCGCGAAAAATGAATGTCTGGCCCCGCGAAAAATGAATGTCTGGCCCCGCGAAAAATAAATGTCTTGCCCCGCGAAAAATGAATGTCTTGCCCCGCGAAAAATAAATGTCTTGCCCCGCGAAAAATGAATGTCTGGCCCCGCGAAAAATAAATGTCTTCCCCGCGAAAAATAAATGTCTTGCCCCGCGAAAAATAAATGTCTTGCCCCGCGAAAAATAAATGTCTTGCCCCGCGAAAAATAAATGTCTTGCCCCGCGAAAAATAAATGTCTTGCCCCGCGAAAAATAAATGTCTTGCCCCGCGAAAAATAAATGTCTTGCTCCGCGAAAAATGAATGTCTTGCCCCGCGAAAAATAAATATCTTGCCCCCGAAAAATAAATGTCTTGCCCCGCGAAAAATGAATGTCTTGCCCCGCGAAAAATAAATGTCTTGCCCCGCGAAAAATGAATGTCTTGCCCCGCGAAAAATAAATGTCTTGCCCCGCGAAAAATATATGTCTTGCCCCGCGAAAAATAAATGTCTTGCCCCGCGAAAAATAAATGTCTTGCCCCGCGAAAAATGAATGTCTTGCCCCGCGAAAAATAAATGTCTTGCCCCGCGAAAAATATATGTCTTGCCCCGCGAAAAATAAATGTCTTGCCCCGCGAAAAATAAATGTCTTGCCCCGCGAAAAATAAATGTCTTGCCCCGCGAAAAATGAATGTCTTGCCCCGCGAAAAATAAATATCTTGCCCCGCGAAAAATAAATGTCTTGCCCCGCGAAAAATGAATGTCTTGCCCCGCGAAAAATAAATGTCTTGCCCCGCGAAAAATGAATGTCTTGCCCCGCGAAAAATAAATGTCTTGCCCCGCGAAAAATGAATGTCTTGCCCCGCGAAAAATAAATGTCTTGCCCCGCGAAAAATGAATGTCTTGCCCCGCGAAAAATAAATATCTTGCCCCGCGAAAAATAAATGTCTTGCCCCGCGAAAAATAAATGTCTTGCCCCGCGAAAAATAAACGTCTTGCCCCGCGAAAAATAAATGTCTTGCCCCGCGAAAAATATATATCTTGCCCCGCGAAAAATAAATGTCTTGCCCCGCGAAAAATAAATGTCTTGCCCCGCGAAAAATGAATGTCTTGCCCCGCGAAAAATAAATGTCTTGCCCCGCGAAAAATGAATGTCTGGCCCCGCGAAAAATAAATGTATTGCCCCGCGAAAAATGAATACGTTGCCCCGCGAAAAATAAATGTCTTGCCCCGCGAAAAATGAATGTGTTACCCCGCGAAAAATAAATGTCTTGCCCCGCGAAATGAATGTCTTGCCCCGCAAAAAATAAATGTCTTGCCCCGCGAAAAATAAATGTCTTGCCCCGCGAAAAATAAATGTCTTGCCCCGCGAAAAATAAATGTCTTGCCCCGCGAAAAATGAATGTCTTGCCCCGCGAAAAATAAATGTCTTGCCCCGCGAAAAATGAATGTCTTGCCCCGCGAAAAATAAATGTCTTGCCCCGCGAAAAATGAATGTCTTGCCCCGCGAAAAACAAATGTCTTGCCCCGCGAAAAATATGTCTTGCCCCGCGAAAAATGAATGTCTTGCCCCGCGAAAAATAAATGTCTTGCCCCGCGAAAAATAAATGTCTTGCCCCGCGAAAAATAAATGTCTTTCCCCGCGAAAAATAAATGTCTTGCCCCGCGAAAAATAAATGTCTTGCCCCGCGGAAAATAAATGTCTTGCCCCGCGAAAAATAAATGTCTTGCCCCGCGAAAAATATATGTCTTGCCCCGCGAAAAATGAATGTCTTGCCCCGCGAAAAATAAATGTCTTGCCCCGCGAAAAATGAATGTCTTGCCCCGCGAAAAATAAATGTCTTGCCCCGCGAAAAATATATGTCTTGCCCCGCGAAAAATGAATGTCTTGCCCCGCGAAAAATAAATGTCTTGCCCCGCGAAAAATATATGTCTTGCCCCGCGAAAAATAAATGTCTTGCCCCGCGAAAAATGAATGTCTTGCCCCGCGAAAAATAAATGTCTTGCCCCGCGAAAAATAAATGTCTTGCCCCGCGAAAAATAAATGTCTTGCCCCGCGAAAAATATATGTCTTGCCCCGCGAAAAATGAATGTCTTGCCCCGCGAAAAATAAATGTCTTGCCCCGCGAAAAATGAATGTCTTGCCCCGCGAAAAATAAATGTCTTGCCCCGCGAAAAATGAATGTCTTGCCCCGCGAAAAATAAATGTCTTGCCCCGCGAAAAATAAATGTCTTGCCCCGCGAAAAATAAATGTCTTGCCCCGCGAAAAATGAATGTCTTGCCCCGCGAAAAATAAATGTCTTGCCCCGCGAAAAATATATGTCTTGCCCCGCGAAAAATAAATGTCTTGCCCCGCGAAAAATGAATGTCTTGCCCCGCGAAAAATAAATGTCTTGCCCCGCGAAAAATAAATGTCTTGCCCCGCGAAAAATAAATGTCTTGCCCCGCGAAAAATGAATGTCTTGCCCCGCGAAAAATAAATATCTTGCCCCGCGAAAAATAAATGTCTTGCCCCGCGAAAAATAAATGTCTTGCCCCGCGAAAAATAAATATCTTGCCCCGCGAAAAATGAATGTCTTGCCCCGCGAAAAATAAATGTCTTGCCCCGCGAAATGAATGTCTTGCAACGCGAAAAATAAATGTCTTGCCCCGCGAAAAATAAATGTCTTGCCCCGCGAAAAATAAATATCTTGCCCCGCGAAAAATGAATGTCTTGCCCCGCGAAAAACAAATGTCTTGCCCCGCGAAATGAATGTCTTGCCCCGCGAAAAATAAATGTCTTGCCCCGCGAAAAATGAATGTCTTGCCCCGCGAAAAATATATGTCTTGCCCCGCGAAAAATAAATGTCTTGCCCCGCGAAAAATGAATGTCTTGCCCCGCGAAAAATAAATGTCTTGCCCCGCGAAAAATAAATGTCTTGCCCCGCGAAAAATAAATGTCTTGCCCCGCGAAAAATGAATGTCTTGCCCCGCGAAAAATAAATGTCTTGCCCCGCGAAAAATAAATGTCTTGCCCCGCGAAAAATAAATATCTTGCCCCGCGAAAAATGAATGTCTTGCCCCGCGAAAAATAAATGTCTTGCCCCGCGAAATGAATGTCTTGCAACGCGAAAAATAAATGTCTTGCCCCGCGAAAAATAAATGTCTTGCCCCGCGAAAAATAAATATCTTGCCCCGCGAAAAATGAATGTCTTGCCCCGCGAAAAATAAATGTCTTGCCCCGCGAAAAATGAATGTCTTGCCCCGCGAAAAATAAATGTCTTGCCCCGCGAAAAATAAATGTCTTGCCCCGCGAAAAATGAATGTCTTGCCCCGCGAAAAATAAATGTCTTGCCCCGCGAAAAATAAATGTCTTGCCCCGCGAAAAATGAATGTCTTGCCCCGCGAAAAATAAATGTCTTGCCCCGCGAAAAATGAATGTCTTGCCCCGCGAAAAATAAATGTCTTGCCCCGCGAAAAATGAATGTCTTGCCCCGCGAAAAATGAATGTCTTGCCCCGCGAAAAATATATGCCTTGCCCCGCGAAAAATAAATGTCTTGCCCCGCGAAAAATGAATGTCTTGCCCCGCGAAAAATAAATGTCTTGCCCCGCGAAAAATAAATGTCTTGCCCCGCGAAAAATAAATGTCTTGCCCCGCGAAAAATGAATGTCTTTCCCCGCGAAAAATAAATGTCTTGCCCCGCGAAAAATAAATGTCTTGCCCCGCGAAAAATAAATGTCTTGCCCCGCGAAAAATAAATATCTTGCCCCGCGAAAAATGAATGTCTTGCCCCGCGAAAAATAAATGTCTTGCCCCGCGAAATGAATGTCTTGCCCCGCGAAAAATAAATGTCTTGCCCCGCGAAAAATAAATGTCTTGCCCCGCGAAAAATAAATGTCTTGCCCCGCGAAAAATGAATGTCTTGCCCCGCGAAATAGCAAAAGAATGTCTTGCCCCGCGAAAAATAAATGTCTTGCCCTGCGAAAAAGGCGGTTTTATCTGATATTCCTCATTTACTATATGCGGACGACCTCAAAATCTACCATGTCATCAGGTCACAATCTGACGCGAACTTTTTTCAGTCTAAACTGAACTCTCTAGACCATTGGTGCTCCGCGAGCAAGCTTCCTCTTAACATTACCAAATGCCGCGCAATTAGCTTCTCTCGCAAAACTGCACGCGTTCATTATACGTACCGGCTCAACAACACGACACTGAGCAGGGTTGACAACATATTAGATCTCGGTGTCATCCTGGATGAAAAGCTCCGCTTCAATCACGATAGAGTGCTTTCCCGAGCAAGTAAACAACTTGGTTTCATTAAGCGACGAGCCAAAGAGTTTAAGAATCTCTGGGTTACTAAATCCTTATATATTTCACTCGTGCGTCCTTTTCTTGAATATGCGTGCACTATCTGGAACCCGGCTTTCGAAATTCACAGCCAAAGATTTGAGTCTGTTCAGAAGCAGTTTTTACTGTTCGTTCTGAGAGATCTTTTCAACCCTTATGATTTCAGTAATCTACCACCATACGAACATCGCCTTAAATGTATTAACTTGTTACCCCTTGCGTCGAGAAGATTAATGTTATCTGCCTGCTTCAGCTTCGATGTTATCAGAGACGTGGTTAATGTCGCCTACTTGAAAGAAAAGTTTGTGCTCAATCAGCCCCTGAGAGTCACTAGATCCCGACGATTGCTTATTGAATACCAACACAACACAACATATGCAGCAAACGAGCCAATAAATAGGTGCTGCAGGCTTTTCAATAGCATGAGCGAGAACTTTTCCCCTACGATATCTAAATCAACTTTTAAAAAAAATATTGCGAAGGCTCTCTCTTCATAGTCTCCCCCTTTCCCCCACCATACTAATATAAATTCATGTATTGTATATTTAATTTAAATTTAAATTCACTTAATTATTTGTCATTTGTTATTCATTTAGCTTTTCGTCTTTTATTTATTACTTTATTTGTTATATATTGTAACTAATTTATTTATGCATTATTTGCTTTTTATTGCATGCCATCCACACCCCTAAACATTAAGCTATATCTTTTATGTCAATGTTTTATTTATTGATTATTATTTATTAATCTAATTGTTTCTTTTTTAATTTGTTTGTTACTTATTTAACTTGTTTGTTTTTACTTTTTATTTCTACTTTACTTTTTCATTTTACTTTTAATTTGATATTTTATATGTGATTTTTGTACCTTGTTTGGTAAATAAATAAATAAATAAAAATAAATAACTTCCAAATAGCAGATGAATGTCTTGCCCCGCGAAAAATGAATGTCTTGCCCCGCGAAACAGTTCAACAGGCATTTATATGATTTCAAATTTACGTTTAAATTTCATCAAATCGCTACAGTAATTGTCGCACCAACCGCTACAAGCCATTTTCCTTAATTTCCCGTTCTATTGTAAATCCATGGGTTTTTTTACTCACACGGTTTTGCTGCTCAGATAATCCGCCTGAGTGAGATTACTGACGCAGGATTGTGTTGTTGTTTCCAATCCTACATACTAACCCAACTAGAAATTGATGGAGGTGCAAAATAGCACGACTATAATTGTTTTTTTTACGTGTGCTTCAACTGTGTTTTGTAAGGCACATGAGATGTACACGAACTGAAAATATTAGAGGGAAACTTAGCAGTCAGTTTTTAGGAACGAATCTTACTTATTTTACAAAGATATTCAATTCTTTTGATGCTTGGCCATATACCAAGTGTGAACATAACGCTTTTTTTTGCTAAAATCTTTGAAAAAAAAATATCTACATAAGTAAAGAATTTTGACGTCAGTGTTTTCAATTTTATTGAGTTTTCAATTGTGTTAACTAAATTATACTGGAAAAAGTTACATTTAAGTAATAAAAGCGCTGATGAGTAATAGGATGAATTAATTACTAATGATATATTCACAAGCACACCCGCCCTTATCCGTAGCGCTATTTTGAATAAATTAAAAAAAAAAAAACAAATTGAGAAAATTGACAATTTCACATAAAACATCTTACGAATATATACTAAGTATAATTTTCTTATCATAAAATTAATTTATTGAATACAATTATAGCGGTTCCGTTATTGTGTTGGAGCTGCATTCGTATTCGTGAGAATGTGCAGGGCCGCTGTGTTACCCTTTAAAGCAGTAGACATTATACCATGGTCAGCCCTTTGTTTATACTCTCTAAATGCTCCTTGGCTTTATTGCGAAGGGTGGCTATGGAGTTGCTGCGAACATCAGACGATGAATCGCCAACGCTAATAGTACTCTCCTTAGGAGATAATAATTGTGCATCCACCGGCTGGCAAACATTAATTTTGGGAATTTTGCCGGCGACTCCTGACCCTTCCGCATTCATCACCACAGATGAATTCGAAAGGTTTTGTGGGGATGGTGTCAGAGATAGATTCTGCGGAGATGATGCTAGTGGTATGCTGCCGGCAGTTAGTGGGGACGGATGCGATTGAGAGGGCGGAGGTTGCTGTTGATGGTGGTGGTGGTGATGAATCGCCGTAGCTGTTGAATGACGAGCTGCGAGGAGAAAAACCAAATTAATTGTGAAAGTTAATGTGCTTATATGTTTGTACTTCGTAAGCTAAAAACATACAGTTCCGAATTCGGCTGTATGAATGTCCGTTAAGTTGATTTTACAGTTTCGTATGGATTGTCAGAACTCTGAGATCCATCCTTCTATAAAACGAAAATGTTTTAATTACCCGTTGGCGGTAGTCCAGATGATTGCGAGGGCGACAGTCGCATTCCTGCCGGTACGCTCAATTGCGGTGGCATTGTGGCCATACTCGGTGCTGTAATGCGTAGGTTTTGTGGCCCGCTTGGATGATGGCCGATACCTAGCGTGCTCATTGAGAGGTTTGATGGAGCCAGACTTAGGGGCGGCGTTAAATAGCTAGGGTAGACTGTCTGCGGATGCGAGAGAAAACCTAAACAGATTTTGAAAATTTAGTATCCACGTTATGGCTGTGCTGTACGTCGGTATTTATGTAACTTTTCAGTACCTGGCAATGCTGACAGTAAAGGTGGAGACAGCCATGGATCCACTGGCAGACTTGCGCCGTTGCAAGATAAACGATGCGGAAGCTGCGAAAAGTGGGTTAGTCCGAGTCGAAGGCTTTCCGATTTTTCTTGTCGACGCCATTTCGCACGACGATTTTGAAACCAAACCTGGAATAAAAAATATTAGTGAATTAATAAAATAGCTTGATTTTAATGCTTAAATTGATCTACGTTCGTATCACAATGATGAGAGAAGGCAATATTAAACCTTTAGATATAATTAAAATTGTATCAAGTGTTTCAGTGTTCAAAGCACAATGAATACAATGCAATCAAATGATATATATTTACATACAGAGTGTTTGGTACTTGGAGGACACATTCTACAGGGTGGTCCGGTTTTCAAAATCTGCGGAGTTACAGAGTGTGTCGGACCTGTACCCTGACTCACTTAAATCGTTATATCTTGAAAATTGCTTGTTTTTTTCGTGGAATCAAATTACCTTTAATTTGATGTAACACACTAAATTGTAACTGTACCTGATTTTGAGATATTAACTTCAAAATACAAAATTTTGGCACTTCTACCCCGAAAATGCTGTGTTCAATATTGTTTTTCTCAGAAAACCTCATAAAAATAAAAGGCCATATTGTTGGCTACAAAAGTTGTATACATGTTTATGACTTAGGTTTTACGGTTTCGCAAGTAGTAAGCGAAAAACACATTATGCTTTAAAACTTATTATGCCATAAAGTGGGCCTCGTTGTCGATCTACACTCTTTGCTTGAACTGAAAGAATTTAATAATGGTTTTTATGCTTTATTTCAAAATTTTTGAGCTCCAGTAAATGTTCAAAATGGCCACCTTAATTTTGAATACACACTAAAGTTTGTTTCGCAAGCGTTCTTTTCGTATTCATACTTCTCAGCTGCTGCCTTACTTCTGTTGCAGCCGCATCGATTCTGGAATTTAGATCTTCCTATGTTGATACTTCCGTTATGTAGACAAGTTGTTTCATCCGTCCCCATACAAAAACATCCGTAGCTGTTAGATCAGGAGATCTCGCAGACCAGTGTATTGGTCCATTTCTACCGATCCAGCGATTGGTTTAATTGGAATTCAACCAATCTCTGACTGGTCAGCCATAATGAGCTGGAGCGCCATCGTGTTGGTAAAACATGGAACCCAATCATTGCAGTGGAATATCTTCCAATAAGTCCTCCAGATCAGATGAAAGTGTGTGATATCGTCCCTGGTAAATAAGGACTCATCCGTCCAGAGAATGGTGTTAAAAAAATTTTCGTTGTCTAATTGTTTCTCAAGGAGCCAATTGCAAAATTCCATCCTTTTCTACTCCAAACTTTCCACGTAAAACTGCAACGCCAAGCGTCGAATACTGATTGATGGGTCAGTTTCCACTGCATGCGATATTTCTTCATCGGTCCCTACAGCGATTGAAGGCGCAGGATTTGCGGTTAATCGGCTCATTCTAACGCTGCCAGTTTCCCGATATTTTTGTTGATACAAAGTTTGCGCCGCTTGTGAACTTCCCTGGCACTCTCCAAATACGTACATAATATCTGCATATTAATTGTTTTTAATGTGTACCAATTTTTTCCTAGCTTGTAAAAAAATATTTTAATAACAACACCGATTTTTCCTTTCGAAGCTAGATATATTGAATTTTGCGACAAATATCGATATTTCGAGGGTAATCTGCCCTCTTCTTCAGTGTCTATCGGTCTAATCTTAATCTAACTTAGGTATGTTATTTATAGAGCTTACTTTTAAAGTATTGCCTTATACAAATTACCAACTAACTGTTTATTTATTACTTTACTTAAATACATTTAACGATCTATGCTGATTAAATTTTCTTCCTTACTATCAAAAGAATGTTCAAAGTAGCCTGAACAATGATGATGCACAGTTTCTTTGGTCTGTGTTTAGTCTTCTATTCATTGGGGTTTTCCATATGTTCAGGCTTTCGTACGCATCCAGTTTTCGTACCTGCTTTACCTCTTTAATCACCTCCACGTTGTTCCATGTTATGTTGTGATCCTCCTCCAAGATGTGCTTCGCTACTGCTGATCATACTAATGTTGTATTCCTTTTCCTCGCTGAAGCTGCTTCCCGTTTATGTTCCGTTAGTCTAACACCAACTAACCGTTCCGTTTGACCGATGTATATTTTGTCGCATTCTGGGCAGGTTATTTTATAAACTCCACATTTTTCCTTTTTACCCTTTTTGTCTTTCACGTGACATAGTATAGTACCTAATTTTTTAGTTTTACTAGTTGGAACTGCTTTAATATTCCCGAACTTTTTTGAATATTGACGAAAAAATAATTGGAATTCTTATGGCTGTTTTTTGTTTTTCCTGCGTAAAGAGCGTCGTTAAAAAATCACGCTGTATTCTAAACTTTTTCTTTTTGACAAGATTTCCAATTATCCTCTAGTCAAACCCATTTTTCCGCGCCGTATCTTTAATATATTTAACTTCTGAGTTAAAACCTTCCTGATCCATGGACACTGTTAATAGCCTGTGAATCATCGAATTAAAGGGCGCCATTTTTTGGGAATGCCAGTGATCAGACGTGGATGGTGTTATCCTCTGGGTGTGTGTGGGCTTCGGGTAGATATTAAATCTAAGAAGACCTTCTTTCCTTATGACCATTAAATCCAAGAAGGGTAGTTTCTCATTCTTTTCTATTTCCATTGAAAATTGAATGTCCTTATGTGCTTGGTTCAACTTCTTCAAAGTTTCTCCCAAAGCATCTTTTTTAACGATAGCTAGAATGTCGTCTACATACAAGCTCCGGGTCTCAAACCCGTCATTGCCAAGAATTAGGTGCCTTCCAAAGATACATAAGGAAGGAAGTGAACTTAGGGAAATTATCACCGCTACAAACGCTCCAAGAAGAAGAATGGCAAAGTGGATTGTAGACGAGTGTAGGGCCTTAGGGAAGATTAGCGATAGAACAGTTAAAAATCGAAACGAGGTAATAGGGCGGCTTGGAAGAGTGGCAGCATTAGGGGAAGATGAGCTAGTTGTATCATTTGATGTCAAGGCTCTGTTCCCAAGCGTGCCGGTAAAACAAGCACTCACGTTCTTTGAGGACTGGCTATTAGAGAGGAATAGCTCAATGGAGGGGAGGAAGAGGGCTAGAGACTTTTTGAAACTCACTTCGGTTTGCATGAATGAAAAATATTTTACTTTCAGGGCGGAAATACTTTAAAACGATGAAAGGTGTTGCAATGGGAAATCCTTTATCTCCACTTATGAGTGAGATATTTATGGACAGACTGGAGAAGAAACTTTGTGAAGAAGGTTCGCTTCCTCGGGTTTGGTTGAGATATGTAGACGACATTCTAACTATCGTTAAAAAAGATGCTTTGGGAGAAACTTTGAAGAAGTTGAACCAAGCACATAAGGACATTCATATATGTGTGTATATATATATATGTATATATCAAATTTCAATCTCTTATATGCAGCGTAAATCCGTACCATATTCAACATTATGGTTCCTGTGGACAATCTCCGAAAAAATATGCATATTTTATACTCAAATTAACTTTCTCGAAAACGTATCTGATTCATGTGTTCGTATTAAGGGGAATACCTTCATTTTAATTGCACCATTTGATTGGTTTAAGAATTCGTAAAGCCACGCATTCGGTGCTGTTTACGAATTCTTCATCAAAAAATCAAGAATATTTGTCTACCAAATAAAGCTTACACGACGTAGTGTTTAACAGGTGCGAAAAGAATACACAGAAGACCAGCGATAGTGAATAGGAAAAACGAAAATGCAATTAGCAGAAGCTTTAATTAAAAAGCAAGCTTTCCACTTTCACTCTGCGATGTTGTGAGGAAAATGTTTCATGAAGACTTCGTGCGCAAAACTGGTAAATCTAACGACAGTCAAGTCTTCACAGCAAGTAATGACGCAGTTAATTAAATGTAATTTGCAAGATTAATTATGATGTAAATTTCATTAAGACGTTAGCAGCGCTTCTTTGCTTTTCAGATGGCTATTACAGCCAATGTTCATAAAAGTAGAATGAGACGACGATTAAAGTAAAATGGTTCTTAAAGAGAACGGCGAAGGCAGATATTATCGTCAGGATGAGGACGGCGCAAATAGAAAAACTCTATTAATTATTCTTGATAATTAAATTGTTGTCGTTCTCGACAGATATGACTTTCAGCTTTCATCTGAAATTGTTTCACCTTTTACAACTCTGTGCGAAAAATTAAATAGGTTTCTTAACTAATTCGCATGTTTCAGTTTTCTAATTACATTTCTTAACCGGCATTACTCAAGTTTGTCTCGTCTCGAGCATTTGTGACATTGGCTCTCCGTTTATGAAAGGGAAGTAATTCTCCGTGTCAGACTAGATTCATTCGAAAGCTTTTTAAGGTGATTTATGTTGGGTTTGGTTTTGATGCTTGCTCCTTGTTGTTCGATTTTGCGAAAAACATGACTGAAAACAAAGACACTAGCGTACGAGAACCGCTATAAACACTGATGTTCAAAGAAAAGTAAGAGGAATCGTGCAGATTTTAAGTGCACATTGGTCCTGGACACGACGTCATCAATATGGATCGATGGCAACCTCATCGAAAGTTGTAGGGAGAGGAAGATTTTTGGGGTTGCCATCCGAAAAATTACAAGAACTAAGAAAATTTGATCATTGGCACTTTATTTTCATTTTAGATGCGTTCCATATGAATATCTAACGCCAGCATCTGAAGGTACGGAAATAGCAAATAATACCTGGTGCGGACAACCCTTTGCTAGCCCCGAAACCAAAAGTACACTAGATCTGCATCACATCAAGTTAGACCAACTCTGTGAATTTCGTTTCGATCCGATGACTGCATTTGAAGTTATAGGGGTAAAAAGAACATAAGAGTTATCGCCTGTAAAAGTTTTCAAACTTTCGAAATATTCGTTTTTGTTGTTTATTGGCACAACAAGATCGTCATCATTTGAATATTTTATGGTAACTATCATAACTTGCAGCCTTTTCATGGACTTTCAATCATATTCCTACTAAGTTTGGCCTACTACTAACTATATGAATTACTAACTATATGAATTTCGTTCTGATTTCATGACTGCACTGGAAGTTATAGCGTTATTTTGCAAAAAGCTTTATTTTGTTGAGCGAATTTTCAAAATCCAAGACACAAAAATTACTATGGCTGGCAACCTTACTTTTCAACCAAATTTCTAAGAAACATGGCCCAGCTAATGTGTGAATTTCGTTAAAATTTGGTAACCGGATTGGAATCTATAGGGTGAAAAATAGTGTTTTTTCTTAATATTTTTTTTAAAATGGCACCACTGGCGCAGGGTTTCCCATATTTAAAATCGCTTTTCAGTATGAGCGTTTTGACTCAAACCTAACAAGTGCACTTTATCATACGCAAAAGTCAAAAAAACATGCTCTCAAATATGGAATGAGAATGCGTTTGTTTTTTTTAGTATAAATGTGCTAATTGTATATGATTCCATCAAGAAAGTGTAAACGCAGCGAAAATTGCTCGCAACAAACAACATTGTCTTGAATGTCACGGGCATGCCATTTTTATTCTCCAAATGACTTTGAACATTGTATTCTACGTTAATTATATTATTCCATTTTGATACTTAGACTATGTTTTGTGAAAAACATAATTGCATAAAACACCAGTTTATAAAAGGGTTATTATCTAAACACATGTATATTGCCTAGTAGGAATGAACAGATAATCTTAAGAGGGGAAGTCCCTGTAAACGCCTCATAATGAGTCATATTTTAAAAATATTTTAGAAGGTGATAAAATCATTTTTTTTTTAAATTTTGTTTTAATTTTCTAACATATCTTTATTTGACCTTTCTAAAGTATAAAAATAAAAAAAAATGTTTCCTTCCAAAATGGCGGCTCAGGATAATTTTCCGTCTGTCGTCTTCGACGCGAGGTCCAAAAGTACTCCATTTATCACACATTAACCATTGATTCGAAACTTTTTTTTTTTACATATTAACGTGAAGAATAAACTGATAACACTAACAAAAAAACATAAAATTCAATATGAAATAAGCCTTTTAAAAATAGGTCCGAATTTTGGGCTATTTTTTTCGACATTTTTGACCCCAAAAAGTATTTTAGTATCTGGAAATATCCGAAATTTTAGGTTTATCCTTCCGATAATAATGAAGAGAAAAGCCTCTTAAAATTTCAAAGAAATCGGTCAACAACTTTTTTAGTTACAACACGAGCAGTTTTTGAAAATACAGTTTCGAGATAATCGTGTTTGAAGTTTTAGTACAATATGACTCCGCACTCGGGCGCGCTCGATCATATTACCTATAACTTCGTAAATATTCAAATATAAAATGTTTTCCCTCTCGTCAGTATACGCTCAACATACTATATTTTCAAATTATGGGGGAAAATAAAAATCGATTTATTAAAATTTTTACACAGACTTTTCCCTTTAACAAAACAGGAAAGATTTGGGAGGCGCTTTCTGTATTTTTTCTTAAGGAAGTTTTCTGGTCTAGAGGCTCGATTTTGAGGCGATTTTACGGCCGCAATAAAAAAAAAACATAAACATTTTTAGTATCTATTTTTTATCAGATTTTTACTAACATTATAAAAGTATAAAAATGTATTCAAAAAATAAAATCAAAATCAAAATTGATGTAGATACAGGCCGGCGAAGTAAAGGCTTAAAAAAAAACTTGTCTCATGGTTGACATGATTCTAACCTTCCCTGTAAAAAAGAAGAATGTAGAATTAGTCTGACGTAGGCGATCTGAAAAATCTTTGTTTTTCACAAAATAGTGTCTGTGTAAAAAAAAGTGGTTTTTTGCCTCATTTTTTCAACTTTGGGATTTTTTTATAAATAGTAGGAAAAAAATTCAAAAATCCTTACGTCAGACTAATTCTAATAGTGTTTAGAGGGTTTGTGCAAAATTTCACGTAAATTGGTCCATTACAACAAGAGATATCATGTCAACCGTTTTGAAAAAAGTGGTTTCGAGGAAATTGCATTGAAAACTTGGAGTCTCGTTTCGGGCAGTCTGAGTCGTTTAATGGTATGTTATACTTAGATTTTTTTTTAATCAAAGATCCCCGTCTCATGCAACGTTTCTTCTTCAACTTCAAAAGTGAGATTCTCGAGAGCTCTTTTAGCCATACGAGCAGTTCGAACTTCTTTAGAAGTTTGAGAAGCTCGTAGCTCGGAGCGGTTAATTCGTTGTTGATCGCGTTTGTTGGTTTAGTTGGACTGTGTCACAAAAATAACTGTAACTCCAAAAATAATTCGAATTGCCGAAAATCCTCTCAAAAGCTTATTCTTAAAGGTCTAAACTTTGAAAATATGCAAACAAAAAAAATCGATTTGATCAAATTTCTAGACCAGAATACCCCCTTATCGTATAACTTGTCAAAATTAAATATTGCCATCTTTTTTCGCGATTAGTCCCATAACATCGTAATTAATACAGCAAATAACACAGTTTCTATGTTATAAGTAGTGGGTATGCTTTGGTATAGACTTAGACTACTGCACTACCTCTTGCTGTAACCACAATAATCAAAGAGGTGAAAACTCAAGTGTCTACTGTAGAAAATAATTATTTTACTCGGAGGGGCCAACCTGGGGTCAGGTGGGTTCCGGCCCCCTGGCTCCCCCTACAGGGCGCCTATGCTGATGTTACCTTGTCTATTCAAAATACAATTACAATGTATTCAAGTTCAAATTTGCAAGCTCTTTCGATATTGTGTTCTTCTGGTAATCTTTAAGTTACGAAGACTAATCCCATTAATTAGAGAAACAAACTTCAGTGAGTCATTCGAAACAATAAATCAGTGCAGCATTTTGAAGTTTTCGCCTAGTAAATCTTGAAACTGTTGCAGTAGTTTGCAAACTTTTTGAAAGCAAAGCAAGTAAACAATTCATAGGGCACCGTTTATTCAATACCATTGAAGCCACGAATCGAATGAATAATCACTTACTGTCAGAAACGCTCAATTAGAGTGATTTATAACAAGTGAAACAAAATGATAATTCTTCCTCCACAAAATAGGAGACATGTAAATGAGTTGATGGTTCATAGTCTTTTATTAAATTACAATTATGATTCCAGTAGTGTCACAGAGTTGGGCTGAGCTTGCGCTTGCGAACAATACATATTCCTTAATGAACGCTCATGTTTGTTTATCCACCCGGCCACCCCAACTATAATGGCCCGGCAATATTTTTATCTATCTAATTTCGTGTTGTAGCATAGTTTCATTTTCACTGACTACCATAAACAGATCCACATCTAAAGTGAAACGAAATAGTTGTACCCGATTAAATGCGATAGGAATTGTCTGACAAGGCTCCAGTCGCTTGTTAGAGTAAGGAGAATTAAATGCAGCAAGCAATCACCACGCAAAGTGGTTTATTTGTTCAAAGTGTCGTTCGCCTTAGGTTTCCTGGAATATACCGAGTGCTTAATGGAGCAATCTCCCGACGAATGTGATTGGAATGAATTGGTTCAAAAAGCCCCACGGGAGCACCCTTTTAGATGGATCATAATTGGAGGGGTCTTATAAATCGGATAAGGAGACAATAATTCTCACCATTGATTGGCCTATTGTACGCAGCAGCTTGATGAAAATATCGACTATTGGATAAGCATCAGAAATGTCTGATAGCACACGATAAATCTATTTGATGAAAGCAATTATAAGGAAATTAGATTGAAATTACGGAGCTCGATGGGATAATTGGTTTGTTTATATATGTACATTTATCTTTTGATTTATTGAACGTTGCTAATGAAGTAGTTCGTTCCGTTTCTTGCTGTGGGTAGTAGATTGATTAGAATGAAATGATTTTGAATTGAAAATCACTCATGAGAACATTTTTTTGACTCAGTATGAGTCATCAATGAGCAATGTAGTAACAAACTTTTTTGTAGTCTTTGGAAAGTGATTGGAAAATCAATAGCGATTAAGTTTGACAGGTTTTATACGCCAGCTTTTTAAAATCCCAGTTTTAACTTAAACATTCAAAAACGTGTTCTTGTAATCTCGTCAGATTGCCGTGACATTGTGAATTTCATTTCGATTAGGTGACTACGCTGGAAGTTAAAGGGTGAAAAGAATTTTAGGGTAACCACCCTCAAAACTTTTCAAATATTCGAAACATTAATATTTGTTGTAATTGGCATTGCAGGATCATTCCAATTTAAAATTTATTGGCAACATAGCTTAGTACAGAAATGCCCAAAAATTACAAAAATTACCATAGCTGGCAGTCCTTTCATGATTTTTCTACAGAATATCTATGACAGCAATAATGTCCATTCACTTCATGAATTTCGTTTTGATTTCATGACTGCATCGGAAGTTATAGGGAAAAAAACTTTATTTTGTTGAGCAAATTTACAAGATTTAAGAGACAAAAGTCACCATAGCTGGCAACTTTATTCTATTTTTCTACCAAAAGTGGTCTGCAGTATGGTCGAAATACTATGTGAATTTCGTTAAAATATGATGGCTCAATCGGAAATTATAGGCCAAAAAGCAGTTTTTTTCTCAGTGACTTTTCAAGATGGCACCACTGCCACAGAGTTGCCTGCATTTCTTCTACCAGACCTGGTTTTGGCTATTTTTAACATATCCTGCAAATTTCATAATGATCGCATTATCCGGTCATCAGTTCGCGTGAACAGTAGTTTCGAGTGCTGAAAATATATGTAAGATGGGTTACCGTTCTTGTGCAACTCAGAATTTCGAAAAATTTTAATTTAAATTGTGGAAAAAAACAAAAAAATTTTCAGGAGGTCCGATGATTTGAAGGATTTTCTTTCACATGCCTGTCATAGCTACAGGATTGCTCGCAGTGCTAGTGCTAGTTAACATCAATATGCTCTGCAAATTTCACGATGTTCCAATGTTTCTGGCAGAAGTTATGATAAATCAAAATTTGAAGAAAAAACCTTGCCTACTTTTAGGCACTCAGCACCCACACACGGCTCATAATTTCCGATTTTTAATCACAAATTAGCATAAAACATAATAAGTTTTCATTTCCAATACTTTTTTTAAAACAAAAATGAACTCTGCATAGAAATATAGGAGTACCTGAAAATTCACTAAAATGCCCGCCGCCAAAGGGTTAAAGGTATCCTAATTTTAATAAGTTATTGACCTACCCACTATATACATCTATGTATTTTCTCGGAAAATTTCAGCTCAATCGGACCGGCCACTTCAGAGGTGATCTCCCTTAATTATTTTACTTATATGTTTATATATATATATATATATATTTATATATAAACATATAAGTAATATATATATATATATACATATATATATATATATATATATATATATATATATATATATATATATATATATATATATATATATATATATGTATATATATATATATATATATATATATATATATATATATATGTATATATATGTATGTATGTATATATACATATATGTACATATATATATGTATATATATATATATATATATATATATATATATATATATATATATATATATATATATATATATATATATATATATATATATATATATATATATATATATATATATATATATATATATATATATATATATATATATACAAAGAAATATGAATTTTCGGCGAAACGAGTCTAATACTAATTTGCCTCGAAAATCAGTAAAAATGTTTAAAAGATAATGATGATAATTTGCCGTTTATTCAAAGATGAGCTTTATATCCACACTATAATTTCATTTGAATCGCATGCTGCGCATGGCTCAATTTTACATGCCAGTCCATGAAAGCATCTTTACATTCACATCTTCCTGAATTCTATAGCATTCTCCAATTCTGCTCCGCCATATAAATGTCGACAAATACTTTGAGCAGTTTCCCACCTCCATTTGAAGCAATGTAAGGATTCGTTTCGTATGTATTCACCCCACTTTCTCACGAACTCTTAGCTGCGTTACGAATGTGAAAATGTACCGTTCCCTCGGCATCTGAAGGTGCGCATGTCGTCAAGTTACACAAAAGGTCTTCATGTTTACTTATTTTTAACAACTGATTTAACTAGTTATTAGGAACCTAATTAAATGTCTCGCACGTGCAAGGCTGTTGGCAATAAACAACTAGCGACAAAGTAGAGGCCAATTGCAGTTTGTCCACACCATCGCCTTCGGCAATGAAACTTTGTTTACCGTTGGGATGATAGAAAGTTGTAATGTGAGGGGTGCTCTTCTGTTCTACGAAAAACGTTCTATGATTGCATCCCTGTCAGCTTTCGACCGCCAGAGCAAAGTGATTTCCACAAATTAATAATGTTGCCCCACATCAGCGAACGACGAAAGGGTGTTTGACTTCGTCCGCCAGGATCTTTTCACGTGTCAAGAAGTCAAAGCGATGAACAGGACTTCCGACGATCAAAACGCTGATATTTGTTGATGCCTGACATCAAAACTCCTCCACGAGTAGACTGTACCTAATACATTTTAAAATCCTCAGTAATTTCTACTTCTGTTCGGTTTGGAAGGAGAGTTGAAGGGTCATTAAACATCTGCCAGGTTCGAACGTTGTTTGGCACTAACTTGAAGTGAGTGTAAATGTGTGCACATACTTGGGCTAATTTTCATATAATAGAGGCCTAATCAACAATACTGCGCTTTTTTGAAAAACGGAAGGGGTTTAAAATTCGAATAGAAATTGATTTGTTTGCCTAGTTAATATCGTAACATTAATTTGCGTGGATGATTATTTCTTTCAATAAATCGCTGGCTACTTCGAATTCGAATTGGCGGCAGCTTTGAATGATTGACAGTTACTGACATTTACCTGAAATACAATAAAATTAGTGATTCTAAGTGGAATTGTTTTTGCGGGATGATTATTATTGAAAATTGTATTGAACATTTTTTTTCGACAAAGTGGTTTCGAAAGTATGCACTGATTCTCATCAGACACCAGCTCACAGTGCATACTTGACTGATGTGACCACTTGCAGTTGGAAATCATTAACTTTTATTTACGTTAGTTGTGACAAATTTTAACATCTCAGATGCATTGGGAAGAATGAAATCATCATTTATGGCGGCCATCGTTTTCCGTATCATCTTCAGTTTCGTCTTCCAAAGGCGTTGTTCGTCATGTGACTAAGGTCTTTGAGCTGACGTAGGTTCAATACAATCATATTTTCTTTTTTTACGAGTGTTTTTTACGAGTGTTTTATTCACACAGAAATAACAATTTTCAAGATGATCTTTCTGGTGTGGCAAACGATAAACTTGACCGTGTCGGTGGGCAGCCAATCCCTTAAATTCTTACCACTACTTGAGCATATTACCTGCGGAACTCATGGTTTACCTTGATTTTTAAATGCGCCGCCAAAGTAAAGTTCGTATTCCTGAAAAATTGCGGAATTAATTTTCCACTCTTATCTTTCGTAGTGAAATTACCGCATACGTTAAAAAAATTGTCTGAATTACTGATAAAACTACGGGGCATTATAATGACGAAACACTAAGATACAAATCTATGTAAATGAAAACAAACATGCATTCAAACTATTTGTTAGCTACAGATGTAACAACCCACAAGTTCAAAAGTGTTCTGCTAGCTTGTTTTTGTTAGCATTCTCGTTAAGCTGCGTCTGAAACCCTGCAGGACCACCCAAAAACCCCGCAGGACCATAGAAAACTCACCAGGTTGCTGACCGAAAAAATAAAATTCCACACCTATTTTCTGCCCGAAGAAAATAATCGAAATATAATCATTAGAGGTCTTCACGGGCTCACCCCAGCCGAAATAAAGTAAAACCTTCAAGAGCAAGGCTTTCACCTAATTGAAGTGTTTTCCTCAAACTTAGAAACGGTTTTTCAAAACTAGTTAAAGTCCTTCTTACTAGGCAAGAAACGGACATATATAATATTAAGTCAGTATGTCATCTTATATGCAAAGCGGAAGCCCAAAAACCACGTGGCGGGCAATCGCAATATCATGCAGCAAAAAACTGCCACACATCCAGATGCGTGAAATGTGATGGACTCCACCATTACTCAGAATGCACCAAACAAAAAGACGAGAAGTCCAAATGCATAAACTGCGGCGGAGAGCACCCCGCCAGTTATGGAGGATGCCCGAAACATCCAAAAAATCCTAAGAAATCATTTACGTAGATCGCTAAGGAGCGAACATCTGCCGCCATCTTCGAGGCTATGCCAACCAAATCCCCCAGAACCCAAAAACCAACCCCGTCCCTACAACATAATAACCAGATCCCGAATGCGGAATACAATCATATTTTCTCCAACATGCTGGAGCAATTTCAGTTCTCGATGCAAAACATTATGGCGAAAATGGTGCAAGGTATGTTTTCTGCATTCCCAGCTTCCAAAACCTCCTCTAAAAAAACTTCCACAATGAGTGTCCCCAACCCTGTTTCAGTGCTCACATGGAATGCGAATTCCATAAGAAACCAAACTTCTTTGAGTGCAAAGTCGACGTAGTTCTCATACAAGCAACATTCCTTCAACCTGAAAATCATCTCCGTTTTCCTAACTATGACTTCTATAGAAATGATATACTCACCGGCAGAGGAGTGGCACCGCCATCCTCGTAAAAAAAACTATCAGCCACCATCACTATCACTAGACCTCCTAGAGGCAACATCAATCTACACAATCAGTATTTTGAGATCGTGGTGATTTCTGTTTACAAACCAAAAAATTCACCCAATTTTACCACAGATTTCTCTAAACGGTTTGACCAGGAGGGACCAGTCTTTATAGCAGGAGATCTAAATGCCTGCCACTGACTCTGGGGGGACAGGAGTAATAACAAAGCGGAAACAGTGTTAAAAAAATTTCACATATTCCAAATGAGCCTATCCACTTCGGGATAGGACATAGGTCATTCTTTAGATTTCCAGCCCAATGTGCGGACTACAGTACTGGATGAACTCTCCTCCGAGCATAAGCCAGTATTCTTTCTAATAGAAGACGTCTATATTGACGATCCCCTAAAATTGAAAACAAAAACTAGCTGGCAGGTTTTTTAGAGCGCGATGGCAACTGAGATCCCGCAGCCATCACCTGAAACTGCCAGCGACATCGAGAAAGCTATTGAAAATCGTCCAACCAAAATAGCCCGTGCAAAGGAAAAATTCACCATAAAGCCCCCGATAGAAGGGGAATTTATAAGGGGACTATAGCTCCTACGAGCTGCCAAGGGACATTAAACAGCTGATCCAAAAAAGGAATCGACTTAGAAAAAGAACGAGACGCACAGAGAACCCCAGCTCAAAACGTGAAGTGAACCGTCTTAAGCCGCGTACACATAGGGCCAAGAGCAACGGCCAAGCCATTCGTTGGCTTGGATTCGCTTAGTGTGTACGAAGAGCCAACTTTGGCCTTGGCCTTGGTTGCTGTTCGCTCTGCTGGCGGTAACTTCAAAGCGTTGGCGATGTATTGGCCTTGGGACTCCGTTGTAGTGTGGACGGTTGGTCGTGTTGGCTGTCATTAATACCGCGTGGTGTGTTGAGCTAGACTATGTTTTTTGCATGTTGTCAAATATAGTGTACGGTTTCGAAATACGTTCTACTACCATAAATGCGTTGTTCTTTACAACCCCAATTTAATCACTGTCAATCACTAGTTGTACAATGACACTCAGCTCGAACCGCATCCAATGCCTTGGCTCCAAGTCATTGGTGCCAATTTGTTCCTGTGTAGACGGCAGGACCAACGCCAAGGCCAACGACCAACATTCGATCAAACTGTCATTTGCCGTTCGTTGGTTGTATGTGTACGCGCCTTTACAAATCATATCAGCAAAAAGATCTCACTGCTCAAAAACGAGCAGTGGGAAAACTTCCTTCTAAGTATAGAACCAGGAGACAGCAATTTCTGGAGATTAACGAAATATTTTCGACAGAAGAACAAAGTCACTGTCTATGGCCCTAATGGCCTCAAATACGACGATGAGGGATAGGCAGAAGCTTTTGCAGACACATTAGAACTGCAATTCGAGAGTGTAAATGGGCATCTTGTCTATTCTTGCCTTTTACTCACATGCCAAAACATTCCTCGTCGGCTCTCGTCTGTTTTATGGGGGTTTGATGAGCGTTTTCTGAGGGTTTTATAAGGGTTTTTGAGAGTTTATAAGGGTCTTGTCCTACCTCAAGACCACGCGAAATGTTGTCAGTTTTACGTATCGAGTGCCGACTCCGTTGATATTTACCAATCGATTTGGTTTGCCATGGACAAGATGCATGAGTACGGATGGTTACAAGGTACACTATTTGAATATTTGTGAAAAATTCCTGAACAGAGAAAATGCTACCTACCTAGACCATATGCTTATCTGCGCCCTTAAACTTCACACTCTTCAAATCTTCCTAATGCGGACAGGACGAGTTTTATGGCGTACTGAGATAAAAAAAAATGTTTATCGCTTATATAAACAGTGTTGAGTGGAGACTTTGAATACTCGTCAAATGCTATGGAAAGTAGTTTCCCAAGTTCTTTGACGAAACGTTCGCCCTATGTATAATCGGGGCATTCGGATTCTGCTATGCGGTACTTGTATTAGTGGTCGTTGCACTGGTGACAACGTTGGTAAAGTAAAGTATTGTTTCGGTTTAAAGGAAGTGGTGGAAAGTGTTATAAACTGATTGAGAACAGTGTTTGCTCTAGCTTATTCCAATGCCCTCAAAATTGAGCGTACACCAAATTGAAAGTGGCCAAGATTGTTTCCATTCACAAGTAGGGCAAAAATAAAAAGGCCAGTAATTTCCGTCCAAGCTCTCTGCTTTCTAATCGGGGAAAGTTTTTTGAAAATAATTGTCTGCAAATGATAAAAAAATCATTGTGGGCTCACGCGGATAATTCCTGAATACCAGTTTGGCTTCAAACACAAGCGCGGGACAAAGCACGCCATCTTATACTTGAATGGTCCATCTTTCCGAATGAACAAATCATTCCAACAGTCGTGTGTGCTTTCGATATCGAAAAAAAATTTCGATTGCGTACGATAAGAGGGCCTTCTGTTTATGTTGATCAGGTATGGTTTGCCGGACGAGGTGATCAGACTCACATCAAGCTCTCTTATCAACAGACAATACTATATAGCTGACTGGCATCAGAAGTTTCCCAAGGTTCTGTAACTGGACCGATTCTTCATACCATATTTACCGCCGATCTCGCCAATTCAGTGGACCAACCTCAAATTCAAGTCCTCCAATATGACACGCTCTTATTTTCATAGAGACCAGATCCGCTCAAAGCAGCGAAGAGCCTGGAATACTACTTGGCAGAATTTAGTATTTCCTTTGACGAAGAGACGAATAGTCGAGTAGAACACAGCTTTGTGTATTTCAATTTAAACTGAAGTCAAAGCGTAAGGTAGATTTCAAGTGGGTATTGCCAAGACGATCCCAGCCTCTGTACAATCAAAAGGCATACACAATTAAAAATGTAAAAATAAAATAAAAAAGATAAGAGCCAGGAGGACAAAATAACATAGTCACTGGTTTTTAATTTTTTATTGTTAATAGTACTTAAGTTAGGTAAAGTAGGAAAACATTTTTTTTAAATAAAATCTTTTTCAATTCAATTCGTCAGTGGATACAGTTCAATATGAAATAAATTAACTAGTTCAACGAATAAATCGAAAAGAATATATATTTGTACTTAATTAAGACATTCGAAATATCATTCCGGAAAAATCGACTATAGTAAATCCGTTCTATATCTGATTTGAAACGGTAGAAAAATATTGAATATAATAAAATGTTCAGCCCCAAAATCCCATAGACACTTTTCTATTGTAATAATTTCTGTGGAAATTCAACCACCACGCGCGTCAAGCAGAGCATCAACAATAACGATACGATCTCGGTTACAATTTGAACGCAAATGGAAATGAGAAATGATCCTATCCTAATTCCATGTTTTCATCCTTCTTAACTGTCATCCCGAGTGCCTCGACAGCATTATTAGCGGCATCCGCATCGTCTTGTGCCCTCGAAACAGAAATCATTTCAAGCAGTACTATTCGTTGCATTGTTGTGAGAATCAACAGTCTGCATTGATGTGGTTTCGGGTCGGATCGAAAGTGGGAAAAAATGCACCGAAAGGGATTAGTCACGTTACAATGGACGAAAGTGGAGTAAATGGCGTTAAGCTGATCCATACCAAAAAAAAAAAAACTATTATTTTTTGTTGGGATAAACATGCAGCATATTAGTGTATAGGAACATTTCGAATTCAGGATTAATGTCGACATGCCAGTTTAAGTGCTTCATTCCTTGTAATCAGCAGTTGTAGGCGAAAGAGTAAATGCATATGTTTACTTTCCGAATAAAACTGAGTCGATTCATTCCCCAGTTTAATGTTGATTAAGGATAATACGGTTTCACACTAAAAAGGCATATCGTAATAATGAGAAGATAACACTCGAAGATGTTAATCGGCTGGGGTGATATCTGTAGTATACTAAGTGTTGCATCATTTTTCTTTTCTTTTTTTCTCTCAAAGACAACATATTAGGACCATCGCAAATTAATTATTAATTTAATAGAATTGTTGTAACTAACGTAAGTAAAAAGTCAATGATCTCCCACTTTGCAAGTGGTGACATCAGTCAGGCATGCACTATGAGCTGATGTCTGATGAAAAACGCTGAATACTTTCGAAACCACTTAGTTGAATTCAATTTTTTTAAAGTCTCGTAATCAAAACAATTCTATTAAAGAAAAAAATTGTATATCTAAAGAGGTGAAGCTATTATTATTATTATTATTATTCAATAAAAACAGAAACTCTTCATGCCACAAGTCGTCTTTCTATCGATTAAATTAAACAACCGTTAAAATACAATGCATCAAACTTAAACCTCTGTCCCACGCCCTCATCAAATCACTCGAAATAAATCCATGGGGAATATTTACGAAACCTCAACTGAGAAGCTTGGGTTACGGATTATTAGCTGGTCCCCTCTACAGTAGAATCAAATATAGCACCCACCCTTGCTCCAGAGTCGTCAGCTTTCTTTATATTCTACATGCGAACGTGAGGCTTATCAAATTCTGAGAGCGAATCGGAAACTGTTAGAAGGACAATACCAAATTGCCCGTAAATAAATCCCACTTGCCTACGAGCATATGTTTCAATGATGAATGATAATTAACTTAGGCACGGATCTGACCTTCAAAATGCGGCAATCCTTTAATCTGAACCACAGAAGGATAAACGTAATTGTTCTTAAAGCAGTCAGTTCGCGATTCGTTTGAATTGTGTGTAAGATTAGCAAAAAACCAAAAGGTAAATTCAATCGCAGGTTTCTACAGCATATCCGTCTCTACGGCACCGAGTACGAATATAATTGGGGTTTGCCATCTGATTAAAGAAAGCGGTTTTCAAGTGAAACTTAACACGTTTGAAACTTGATACTGCCGACTGATGGCATAATGAGCGGCAGGCTTTCTGAATTAAGGAAGCAAATGCGTGATACTGCAAAACAAGTCCTAAGTAATTCCAAGGATAATGAACGATGGACGTGATGGTCGCAAACGCGTGCAGAAGATTTGTGTGCAAGATAAATTAAACTAAATTGAAACTTCGAAACATCCTGAGGATGAATATTTTTTCTGCAGCAGTTATCTTCCCAAATTATTTGCAGAAAAGTATTACAAAAATTGATTTTTTGAGGAACCACGTGTGCAAATACATTTTGTGAATCGATGAAGTAACCTAACGAAGTTTTTGTGCTATGTCTTGTCTACGAAAATTGTTGGCTCACATTCATACGATTTAATTAGGGACGGAGCAAATGAAATACTGCATATGACTATACATCATAGTACTCTAAAATGCATAAATGTTTTTTGGAATAACAGCATAAGCGACTCTGGGCAGAATTCATATCAAATGTCATAGCCTTTCAAAATTTTCGGAACATTACACAGCAATCCGTTCCTGTTCAAGCCTTTACTCGAATGTCCTGACGATTGTCGAGCCGAACTCCCAGGTGAAATTTATACTTACGTCTTTTGTGCGCAATCATGCCTATTGTGTGTCCCTAATTCAATTAATCCTTTGAAAGTAGTCGCCGTCTAATAGTCGCTTCGTGTTTAGAAAATGCCGGTAATGACTAGTTATATAATACTCCATCAAATTAGTAAATCACACATGTAATCTAAATACCTGGAGCGTCACCGAATATGCCTTGTGTATCTATACCCATGGCTGCGCTGGATAATAGTTGAGCTAGAACGCTATTCTGATTGAATGCCTTTGGAAAACCTGTAATTAACTTTGGGAATTGGTGCAATTAAATTGAAAGGGGTGCTTTGTATCAGCAGGAGAAATTACTTTGCATATGATCTGCATCCCTGGAGATTCACTTTTATGGAAATTACTCACGGAAAAAAATATTCATGAAGTAATTTCTGTATTTTTCAAATTGCAAGTGAGTATAGTTTTGCGTTCATGACCAGTTTAAATGGATGAAATAAAACAAATAAGCTTCGATTATGATTTTGCTGATTTCATAAGTATTCTGATTCCATAAGTATTACTATGCGATTGGGATGTTAATGTCACTTAAGGGGTTTTACGCAGCCAGGATGTTAACGAGATATTCTGGTCTAGAAATTTGATCAAATCGATTTTTGTTTGTTTGCATATTTTCAAAGTTTAGGAATTTAAAAATAAGCTTTTAAAAGGATTTTCGGAAATTCGAATTATTTTTGGAGTTACAGCTATTTTCGTGACACGCCAACTAACTGCTCGAAACGAGACTCCAAGTTTTAAACGCGTTTTTTCGGAACAACTTTTCTCGATACGGTTGACATGATATCTCTAGTTGCAATGCACCGATTTACGTGAAATTTTGCACAAACCCTCTTAACACTATTCGTTATCGTCTGACGTAGGGATTTTTCAATTTTTTGTTCTACTATTTATTCAAAATCCCCAAAGTTGAAAAAATGAGGCAGAAAACGACTTTTTTTTACATGGACGCCATTTTGTGAAAAAAAAAGATTTTTCAAATCGCCTACGTCAGACGAATTTCACATTTTTCATTCTACAGAATTCGCCAAAAATTTATGTTGTGAAGGTTGGAATCATGTCAACCATGAGACAAGTTTTTTTTTAGCCTTCACTTCGCCGGCCTGTATCTACATTAATTTTTATATTTTGAATACATTTTTATACTTTCAAAATGCTAATAAAAGATTGGTAAAAAAAAAATATATACCAAAAATGTGTATGGTTTTTTTTATTGCGTCCGTAAAATCACCTCAAAATCGAGCCTCTAGACCAGAATACTGCCTTAAAAAAATATTTCAATTTCACAATGGCTCCATCGATCAATCTCAAATTTTTACATAAACATGTATACTTTTTTTATGATTGATTGAAGGTTTTTTTTGCCGATGAATATTTTCCATTTTATAAAAAAAAATAAAACCGAAATCTATATCGAATTTGATTTGAGAAGCCTTCCATTTTTTTAAAAAATTTTTGTTTTGCTTAATTTTCCCGTTAATGAGAAGATAATAATTTATATTAACCAAATCGTTTTGGTTTTTTTTTCATTTTAGATGGTCCAATTTAAAGATATCGTGCTTAATACTACACACATGCCTCTTTTAGAGGAACTCCCGAAGATCGGCTTCAGCACCTTTAGAAATACTTAGTTTTACAAAAAAAAAATGTTAGCATAAAGCTGGAAGTTACTACATAGATGTGCGTATAAATTTTTACGTCAATCAGTCCAGACAACTTTTCAGGAAAAGTTCTTGAAAAATCGTTTTTTATCGTCCTCGTGACAGCATATAACCCCTTAACTCTAATGAAATACCCGAGTTAAATCAAATTACACAGTCTCTTTCAAAGTAAACAGGGCTTTGTCAATCGGGAATTTTCTGGTGGTGCAATCTGCAAGTGATCTACTTGGTTAGAAAAGTACATCTCTTACCGACTTTCAGTAAACATTTCACGACATTTGCTCCACTGGAAGTGGAGTTATTGTGACTAAAACTCGACTTGATGTACCACACAGTAGTGATGGGCGATTGCGAGATGTTTTATCAATCGAGATAAT
Organism: Nemotelus nigrinus; assembly: GCA_947369275.1. NCBI lineage: Eukaryota > Metazoa > Arthropoda > Insecta > Diptera > Stratiomyidae > Nemotelus > Nemotelus nigrinus. Next base: position 218,140,366 of record OX376372.1, read on the forward strand.
CGTAATCGATGCCACAAAACAACCGAAAGAACAATCGAGAGATCAATAGATATGCTCGATGTTCTACTCGATTGTATGTTTCGATTGTTGGGTTCGATTGCTATACTCGATTGGTGCTCTTGATTGCAGTGTTCGATTGCTGTGTTCGATTGTGGTGTTTCATTGCTGTACTCGATTGTTGAAGACCGGTTTATAGCAGAAAGAGAATCTGTAGCTCTGGGGTAGCTAAAACTAAAGACAGGTGCGATAGCCGAATACTGTAGCTAAGATCAACACAGTGCAGCAGCTTGCAGCCGAAGGCGACCGTGCTTTATGGCTGACTCGATTGCCGTCAACCGATTGTCGATGACTTGTCCGACCGAATGGTCGATTGCGAGATGGCGAGATGCTTTTTTCGATTCTCCCGATTGCTACGATGGCGAGATGTTTTTTTTTCGATTCTCTCGATTGCACAATTACCATCGAGTTGACAATCGAGTTCAAAACCATAGATATATTTCGAGATGTTTTAACAATCGAAACAATCGAGTTAAACATCTCGCAATCGCGCATCACTACCAACACTATTGTTACATGAACTTTGCCGATAGATGTCAGGCTAGTATGTTTGTGTTTTTGTGGTTGTGTGTTTGATTATCCGGTTGTTTTTTGTTTATTTTTTATAGTTGTGTTGTCTTCTCGTGTATTTTTTTGCCTAATTTTGTGTGTTTTTCTTCAATTTTTGCCCTCTGATGGTAGAATTTCCTGACTGTGGTACATCAAATCCAGTTTACCCAGTTTTGTTTCAAACTCAGTAAAACGTTTACTGAAACGTTTCAATTGATGCAACAAGTTTATGGTGATGATTGTTTATCCCGTTGCAAAGTTCATGAGTAGTGGTATACCCGCTTTAAAAACTGTCGTAACTGTCGACCATTTGAACTATCGAAAAGTGTGTACTCACTTTTTGCCGGACAAATTGACTGACGACCAAAAATTGCTCAGAATCCAATATTGCAAGGACATCGTTAAAGAAGCCAAAAAGGACGAAAACTTCCTTTACAATATTGTTACTGGTGATGAAATGCGATGTTTCTAATACGATCCAGAAACAAAGCGTCAAAGCGTATTTTCCCAGGGATTATAACGGAGATATGAGAGGACTATAATTTAGACCCCAAACATTACAGATAGCCCATTTAAATTATGCTAAATCGATAAAATCCCAGAATAAATATCCTTGCATTTTCAAATTACTACTTACTTAATTCAATACTAAGTGATTAAAATAAAAATAATTTAGCTTCAGATTTTTAAATAAATTATTGAAAAAAATATTAGATGAAAATCAAAGAAGTTTTCGAGTCAAACAAATCTCAAGTGCAAGCCTGTTTTCGCGCCTGTAAAAGCTTGATATTTGATTATTTCACAAATGCATACTATTTTTTGAAATCATCATGCAGTTTCTGAAAATCCACTTAACGCACTGGCCACACAGACAACGTTTTGGCGTGGCACACGAGGTCTGGTCAAAAAATTCCTGGACTTATTTTACATAAATTTATTGGTAATAGATGAACATTATAAATCTAAATCCCCTTTAAATTACTCTCCTTGGATAGATATATCCTTTTCCCAACGCCGCTTCAAGTGCAAAAAGGACCTCTGAAAGTCTTCTTCCGAAATGCTCTTCAGTTCCTCTAGCGATTTTTACTAATGTTCGAAGAACATTAGTATTAAAATCGATTTGGCCAAAAAATTATATTTCCATATATATATATACATACACACACACACACACACACATATATATATATATATATATATATATATATATATATATATATATATATATATATATATATATATATATATATATATATATATATATATATATATAATCAGAAAAATTCAGTGACTATTTCTCGGGAACGCGCCATTCGATTAAGCTGAAACTTTCAGGGTACATTTGTGTATATTCAGAATAGATCCATGTCTCACCAAATGTTAATTATCTTTAACTCTTTGGCGCTGATGGCTATTTTATCAATCTATAAAAAAATAGTTTACAAAAAAAAACCAAGTTTGCGAAATAAATTTCGAACGTGTCCTCAAAAAAGATTTGATAAGGTTTTGGAAATTTTTAACCCTGTGTATGCCTAGGCGCCTAAAATGAGATCGGGAAAATTTGAAATTTTTCGAATTGCGGTAGCTCTTGACAGAGACTCAATAGCATTATAAAACTAACAAAACATATTGATATTACTAAGTTGTATAGTTATATAGTTTTATATAAACGTGCTGGAAACCCTGAAGCTACGGCAGGCGGTGAAAGTGAAAACATTCAAACCATCGACTCTCCTGAAAAATTTTCGCTTTTAAGAAAAAAGCAACTCATATACAAATCGTATGCTTTGTCTACACAGCGAAAGTAAAACTTTTGATATTCTATATCGGACAAGAACGGTAACCCTTCCCCAATTCACCTATATTTTGAGCATCAAAAACTTCTGTTCACGGGAACTCACGATTCAATAATCAGATGCAATTGAAGTTTACAGAATGTATTGGTCAAGTCTGATAGGATCAAGTCTGATAGAAGCAATTTTGAAATGTGGGCAATTGTGTGGCAGGGGTGCCATCTTGAAAAATTGCTAAGAAAAATAACTCCTTTTAGCCCTATAAATTCTGATTCAGTCACCAGATTTTAACAAAAGTCATGCAGTAGCTGATTCTTACTCTAAGCCACGTTTGCTAGAAATTTGGTTGGTTAATTAGGTTGGAGCTGCCAGCTATGGTGTCTTTTGGTGTCTTAAATTTTGAAAATTCAATCAGGAATATAAAGCTTTTTGCCCTATAGTTTCCAGTGCAGTCATGCAATCATAACGAAATTCATGTAGCAAATTAAACTTATTGTAGGCAGTGTTCAGTAGAAATTTAGCTGGAAAAACAATGATAGGGCTGCCAGCTATGGTTGATTTTGTATTTTTTTTAGCAAACGATTTTATCATAAAATTTTCAAATTGTAGTGATCTTGTTGTGAAAATAAACAACAAACAACTATAACTTCCAATGATGTTATTGGATCAACACGAAATTCGCAGAGCGGGTTGACTTCAACGTGAGGCAAACGTGACATATTTTGGTATCGGTGGTAGCAAAGAGCTGCCATTATGAGGCGTTTTTGTTATTTTCGTACCATAAAGTATTGATATCGCGAACATTTGCCATGAAAATAAGTAAACAATATTTAAATTTTCTGAGGTCTGAACATTTTTTGGATGGCAGCCCCAAACACTTTTCTATCGCTGTAAGTTTCGATGAAGTTATCGAAATTAAATTGGCTTAAGGTCTATTATTACTTAGGGTGTATTGGTTTTAAGTAGGAGAAATAGCTAGTGGTCTTAAGTAGCTATTGGTAGAATATACACTCAAAATTTGCACAAATCCTCTACTGTTCTTCCAACATTCGTGTTTCTAGAGATTCTGATGCGCTAGGGATTATTTATTTATTTATTTATTTATTTACTATTATTCAACAGATCAAGTCCAATTACTGAATATAGAAAATTTAAATACAAATAATTCACTAACGAAAGAATGAAAAAATGAACAAAATAATAATGAGATGATAATGATACAAAATAAAGAACAATAATAAACAAAATCAAAGTGAAAAAGTACAAATTCAAAATAAGAAAAATAGAGAAAAAAAAGAAAAGGAAAAACTAAAAAAACTACATTGAAAAAACTACAATTAATTAGTAGTAAGCAAAACATTATTTTTTAAAAAAGTTTTAAAGGCATATAATGTCGGCGGAAGAGGACCAAACCGTAAATCATTATGTTGCCTTAGTAATCGCAACAGCGGAGAATGAAAAAAGATATCAGTGCGCGCAAATGGCACACTAAACTCAAAAGTAGAGCGGGTGCCATGCACTGCAACACGGACAGAAACGTGGCTGCTGATGTCAGAATCTACCAACCTATGGAACAATTTGAAGAGTAGGCACTCATCCAGGAAAAGTCTCCGTGATTCGAGGGAAGGAAGATGAAGGAACGACAGACGATCACTGTAAGGACGGTAAGGAAGCTGAAATTTATAAAACAGGGTGCGAGTAAATCTGCGTTGAACCGACTCCAACGCAGTATTCAAGTAGACAAAACGAGGACACCAAACTTGACAGCAATATTCAAGGATACTACGTACAAAGGAGAGGAAAAGGTGTACACAGGTGGAAATGTTAACGAAAGCTTTAGAGGATCTAATAATAAAACCGGATAATTTAGAGGCCCTGGCAGTAATGGAAGAAATATGCTTATCAAATTTGAGCTTAGAATCAAACATTACGCCAAGATCTCTAAAGTTATCAACGACATTAAGAGGATAGCCACAAACAGAGTAGGAGAACATCAAAGTTGAAATTTTCAAAGAGAATGACACTTTGTGACATTTCACGATGTTCAAAGTGAGAGCATTGGAAGCACACCAAGTCTGTAGACTGTTGAGATCATTTTGTAAAATCATACATCATACTGCTAAAGCTATGATGTGCCATTTAATTAGAGGTGGGCTATACAAAAAAAAAAAAATTATTTATTGTTAAAAAACCAGAATTGTGATCGCAATATCAAACCATAGTCAGAAATATAGAGCGAAAATGGCAAAATTATCGAGTTAATCAATTCCAACAAATCGTTATTGAAGGTTATTTGAAACTTCCCGAGTGAAACATCAACAGTAATATATCATATTACGAGTGATTTATTTCATTCAGTTTCTCATTGACTTTAACGGCTATTTGATTTCAAATCAAGAAGATGTATTCAGACAAGTTGATGCTATCATAAAGAAAATAAACTGGAGACTAGCTATTTTCAGCTCATGCTTTACGTATTCGCAAAGACTTTTGATAGAAGATTCTGACATTTTTTATAATTCTTATTGTGATCCGGCTAAGATCAAAAAATATTTGTCATTGTTATATTTTTCATTGTTACTAGCCAACTAGATAAAATTTTGTTTACTTTCGAAAAAGCGTCAGTTGCAAAGAAATATTTTCAAAGTTTGTAAATAAAATGGCTTTTATATTATTTTAGACGTATTCGTAGATATAATTATACCCAACTTTGGATCAAGATTTGACTAATAGTAGAGTACTCAAAATTAAGTTTTGGATACTAAGCGCGTTTTTTTTTGCAACTCGATATAGTCCTGGTTAGGTTAATAGCATTGAAAACGATAACAAAATCCTGCCTCAGTGATCTCATAGTGTGGAAAGTATATAGCAATATCGTAGATACAATGGTTGCAACAAATGCAATTTCGAGTATCTCAGATATCAGCAACTACATCTTTGATGTTCGATATACTTAATTATTTAACATGAACATTTATTACTAAACAACATTTATTCAAACAGTTTAACTTTCATGTGTGCATATTTCATTTCGAAGAAATATTTGATTCAAAAACTTCCCTTCGCTTTGCGTTTGATTTTATTCAGTGAAAATGTGAAATATCAAAACCCTTCGTCCTATGCAAAAAGCATTAGAAACAAATTTTCCACTTTATAATGCAAAACCATTGAACGTGAAAAACTGTTAAATTGAATTATACTCTCTGCCAACAACGAAACGAGTGCACTGCGAGATTCTAAACGCAATCCAAACAAATTATGAATATGAATATAATGACAAAACGAAATTACCAGTCAAAACCTTTTATACTTTCAAACGCCCCCCCCCCCCCCCCCCCCCCCTATCCAAAGTAACAGTCACCAACTTATTGCGTGAAGCGAACTAAGCCGCACGTTATGCCAACATCGTTACCAATCGAGGGTGTACGAATTCATTTTCTTCCGTTTTCGTTATGCTTCCACCCATAATTCATGCTGGGTCGGTTTTTATAAAGTTATTTGGTGACAATAACAATATCAACAAAGTGTTAACAACTGTTACGCGTAAGTGCACTCAAATATGCCCTAATTGTTTGCGCATCTGTTATAAAAATGTTCGGAATGGTAGTAAGGTGTACGTCTAGAGTCATGAGTCAAAAGGTGGTGTGTAATCATCTATAAATACGAAGAATAGGTTGAGGAGCTTCCACTTTAGAAGTGCTATAAATACCACCACTTCAACTATTGCAAAACTTGTACGATAAATAAGTAGGAACATATCTTACTTTTTTTCTCTAGTAATACCAAAGCTCAGGAGATTACCCTTTGAAGCGGATGCTTGGCTATGGCGGTAGGGAAACACATATGGGAGAAGCCGATTTCAATTATTCCAGTATTCTTTAAGTTCTACACTTTTTCTTATTTTCTGAAGTGTCGGTGTTATGCCCAGTCACTGCTAAAGTTATGATGTGCCACTTAATTAGAGGTGGACTATACAAAAAAAATTATTTATTGTTAAAAAAACCAGGATTGTGATCGCAATATCAAACCATAGTCAGAAATATAGAGCGAAAATGGCAAAATTATCGAGTTAATCAATTCCAACAAATCGTTATTGAAGGTTATTTGAAACTTCCCGAGTGAAACATCAACAGTAAAGCACTTTGATTCCTTTTTATTACATTTTGGGCCAGGACCTTTTTACTAGGGCTCGCCTTCTCTTTACTTTCAACTTCTTGCTGATTGCCGAGCAAAACATCCAGATCACGCCTCCGCCACCAAACGTCACCCTCCGTCTCGAATGCCGTTTACTTTCGCTCACAATGGAAGATTTCCTTCTCCATAGCATTCAATTTTCTTTTGCTTCATCCTTGTAGTCTGCTACGTCTCGGTCTCCGCAATCTCTACTTGTTACCACATCTCCGCACGTCGTATGTCGCTCTTCCTACTTGGAGCATAAACCTCTTAAGCTGTCTTTTGCACTGCCATTTTCAATTTTGCTACAAATTGGTTATATTGTTACTCGCTACGTTAAGCAATTTCTGCCACAAAAACGTATTTCATTTTTTGTTCGAGGACTATTGCTGCGCTTGGCAAGCGGAGAAGTCCGCTAAGAGTTCAGGGAGCTCGAAGGGAGGAATCTCTCGATAGGAATGTTAGCATTTCTTTGGTATTATGTTTATTCTATTCGGTTTAGTGTATTAGTGTAGACGAGAAAATGAAAATTTTCTTCGGTATTTTGGTAGCGACTCCCTTTATGTAAGGATAAAGATAGACATCGCTTGGGGAGATGCCACACATTGCTCGAGCATGGAGTTCACAGAGGACTTCATTTTGATGACGAAATTTAAGCGATTTATGATAGTTTATTTATCTGTTTAATCAATGATTAGATGTGTTTTTTGACAGTAGTCTTCAATTTCTCTAAAACAATCTCATAAAATGGATCATTTTTAATTCATTCAAATGTGAGTGTGAATGAGGTATTGAAGCACGCGCATAAACCAGCAAAGTGATGAGAAGAGGGGACGAATTCATTCATTTTACTTTTGTCATTTGTATAATATGCTGAAATTCGATTGCATATACATCAATACTTCGAGTTTTGTCTTAAATTGGTTTCACAAAAAGAAAACGAAAATCGAAAATCGAAAAGAAGTCAATTGAATCGTCTTTAAATTTAACTAAAAGCAGTATATGTAAATAATGTGCTATGAAAGAAATAATAAAATTGATCAAAAAACTTAATTTAACATAGCATAAACAAATCTCATTTGAAATTGTTTTTGCGGGATGATTAAAATTGAACAACTTTTTATTAACACTAAAAATTTTAATTTACATTGAAAATTCTATTTTGACAAAGTGGTTTCGAAAGTATGCACTGCTTCTCATCAGACACCAGCACACAGTGCATACTTGACTGGCGTGACCACTTGCAGGTGGAAATCATTACATTTTTATTTATGCTAGTTGTGACAAATTTTAACATCTCCGACTTATATCCATGGATATAATTTTACTTAGTAAAGGTAATTGAATTTGATCACGGTTCCCTTCTTGTCTATAAATCAGTATAGACAACGTATATCATTTCTACAGCTTATCGAAGCCGAGCATATTGAAACGGGAAACTCGATCGTTTTGCGTTGTGATTCTCCAAGGATAACGCTGTCAGTGAGTCTGCCAGAGCACTTTGGGTAGAGCAAATTTGGGACATTGCTAGTATTGCGATTATGTTATTAGGCACAATCATTTTTGGTCTGTCGATAGCCAAATCAAGTTTTGGTGCCAAAATTTCGTCGACAGCCAAAAGGTGAAATATAGTTTTGGTGCAGCTACTGCCGACTCTCCACCAACTGAAGTGACTACATTGCATTTCGGTGCAGAAGATAAGTAAGATCCATCGGCAAAACTTAGAAAGTAATTAATTTCGCTAATCCTGTAGGTACAGCAGACACGCAAGCGAAGGCGGAAGCAAACGTGTTGCAGCAGGACACATGGAAAAAAACTCATCAGGGTGATGAGCACTTTCCGGAAGGCCAGCAAAAAACGACACTCCTATAGATATTCCAAGGCGGGGCAGCAACGTCTAGCGGAACTGTGGAATATGATCACAACGTCACATCAGGCTATCTTATCCGAAAAAAAGTTTGCCAGTGAGCAGCGAATACAGTATTCTCAGGAATATGAAAAGGTTGAGGAGGTGGTGTCAACGAGCAGACTAGTTTAACGGGCACAGCAGCGGTAAATAATATGCCATTACAACTTCTGGCTCCAACCGGATCAGATTGGAGCGGATAACCATTTCACAATTTGATGGGAATTACGGTCGATGGAGAACATTCTACGACCTCTTTACGTCGATGGTGCATCACAGTAAAGGGTTCTCTCTCAGCCGTTGAGAAGATGCAATATTTAAAAACTCATCTGACGGATGAGGCTGCTCGAGCAGTACAACATTTGGAAATAAGCAACGAGAACTACGAAGCAGCATGGAATCTACTGAACGAAAGATTCGACAGCAAAATAGCTATAGCATGGAATCACAAGTTTTACCACCTCGCAGACGCCAAAGAGGAAAGAGATTCAGCTGTAGAGAACTTAAAGGATGCAATTGCTGAATTTTTCTTCAACATGAAAGGGATTAGCATCAATGTCGACACCTGGGATGCAAACATCATCTTTATGATCAGCCAAAAATTAAATATTCAATCACGGAAGCTATGGGAAGCTCTATTGGAATTGTGTTCCGAGATACCGGAGAGAGAAACGTTCATGCCTTTTCTAACTGGTCGTTTCCGAGCGTTAGAAGCCTTGGGTACAACAAAAAGAACAGGCAAAGTAAACGCACTTATAGCGAATGAAGTGGACGCATGTAGCTTTTGCAAGAAAAATCATTTTAGTACTCAATGTAGCTTTTTTCAAACATTGAGTATTCCTCAACGAAGTAATCTAATTCGAGAACAAAATGCATGCTACAACTGCTTGAAAAAAGGTCACAATGTTAAGAATTGGCAATCAAAAATTCGATGCGGCATATGCAACAAGAAACATCATACACTACTGCATAGTGCTAATGACGATGAGAAAACAAAAACCAAGTAAATCGCAAACCAATCAAACCCCACTCACTGCTAACCAAGCCGAAACTTCTAAGATTATTGACATCAGCGAGACTCAAAGCGAGAGATAGTGTAGGGTATTTGACTACTTTAAGCGCTCTCATTGACGCTGGCTTACAACGAAACTTCATCACTGAAAAGGCAGTTCAATTATAAGGAATAGAGCGTCAACATGCAAGCTTCAACATCAGTGATCTTGGATCACCCTTGGATTGCACTGCCTCATAGGGCGCCATGCACAACGTTTGGGCGTAGAGTTTAATGATTTTTGTCGGAGTTGTGGCTCTGATGATGAAGAGGAATCCGTCTTTCATCTCATGTGCCAGTGTCCGGCTTCGGCAAGGAGAAGATCGGCGGCACTTGGTGCACCCTTGCTCTCAAACCTGACGGAACTGTCGCTGGTAACTCTAAAGGGGATAGTCCGGTTTGTCAAAGGAAGCAAATGGGTTCCTGACTTTAGTGAGTAGAAGAGAGCCACTAATTATTGTGGCATCACAACGGGCCTCTCTTGTGCCCATGTGTGCTGGTCGTCAGGCCTCTGTAGATCGGCAGTCACTTTAACCTTCCTTCCTACCTAAATATTACATGTTGACTTTCACTATATGGACATTACTCGTATATGCGCCTATAAATGAATTACGAAAACTGCCATAGCAGCCAACCGTAACATAACTTTTCAACTAGATTTATACATAAAAAACACAAATCTTTATTGATAAAAATATAGGCCTATTGGAAAGTGCTGACGTATTGTTCGATATTGAGTTTAAAACATTGCAATTTGGCTGGGTAGAGGAAGCATTATATTTATATTTTAGTCGCTCGTTTAGTAAAAAGCCAATAATTTTCAGGAGGCTCGATGATCCCAAGCATATTGTTTCACGTACCTAATAAAGTATCTAATATATTTGTTGTATGCATCAACGCCTCGTGTGAATTTGCTATTGATTTGATATCATGTTTACACTCTAAAAAGTGGGTCTATAATTAATACTTTTTTTCCGTAATACATAATGATACATAAAAATATTATCATCCGCATCATCATATAATAAAATAATCATCCACAAATTATGGATTAAAATAATCATCTACGAATCATCCACAAATGACAATGAGCGAAAAAAAGCATTATGAAATCTATCGTACATGAATCAGCATACTCCACATCTTACGCTTTAGACCCACCCGCCTTCATAAACAAAATTGACTTGACTCGTGTAAACGAAATACGCTTGATTGCATGGACTCATGTCTGAAATCCTCAACTCAGGGCTTTTTTTACTCATAGTGAACTTTCAGGTGTACCGTAATCAACGCAGCCATTCCAACGTCCTATCCACTTCGTTTCACAAATCTAATAACGTGTTTAATGGACCAAAGTGATCAATGGCGCAACTAATTAGTTTCTAATCATTTAGTGGTAATAATGTTATGTAATGTAGTGAGACTACAGTATTCAAATTCATGATATTTCTGTTTCAAACAGTTGATAAAATGTATGTCAGATAACAAAAGTATAAAAAAAATATTTTACAGAGCAGATGCTTGTAACGGTTTTCAGCATCGTTCGGAAATTCGATTTATGGGGAAATTTGTTTTGGATTTCTCCATTTCAGGTTTCTTTCGCTTACTTTCATCTGGTAAATCGTATTGATTCGATTTACCGCAGATATACTATCATAACACTTTTTGTCAATATTTTCTCTGAGATGATAGAGCATACAACAGAGAGCGTGCAAGAACGATATCTTGGATATTTTACTAGCATACTCTACGACGATGAAATATGAGTCGTCTAGGAAAATCGATAATAGTCTCCTGCCAACCGAGAAACTGGTCCTAATTGAGCGAAATAATATTTCAAAAGAAATTTATAGCTGACAAGCAATTCAGAGGCAATTTTCTCTGGTTGAAGTGTTACCAAAGGGCTAATTAGAAAATAGAGATCAACTAGGGTTTCAAAGCTTATGCTTGCGCATTTAATCAATCTTAAGCCTTTTCAACGTAGATTGACATAATCGAAATTAACCCTTTTCGAGAGGACTCACTTTCACGCTACATGCTTGGCGTTCAGACGAAGTCCATCGTGTCAAACATCGTAAAATAGAGGACTTTTCTTACATATAACATCGGTCGGTAGTGCTGCAAAGGGATACATTGTTTTGCGAGAACGGTGCAGCCGCAAGAGCCATAATGGGTTTCATAGCAAAAAAAAGACTACAAAGTGAACGTTGATGGAGGACGAATAATAGATTCTGATGGACACATATGTTGTGGTCGCACAATAAAAGTCCTTTATGTGAAAATAAAAAGAGTGCATGCGACTTCCTAATTCATAGGAGACTACGTAGACAGACTGCATATCCTACCAAAGTTTGCAAAAGGAATCGATTGTTGTTGGAAACTGTTATGTGATTTTCGTATCGATCGTAATGTGAAATATTAATCGTTAAACAAAATTTACAAACATTAGGTGTCTCGAGCTTAAAATGTTGCGCAAGCATTCAATTGTACATATATAATTACGATTAAAAACGCATAGCTTAGCAAAAATACATGTGGAACGCACCTGAAACAGCCTAATTACTTTGACGCTTCTCAGTTTTTCGCGGTTTAGTGAGTCCGTTTAAAATTAAGCTAAGACATATAGTCTGTTGTAATTTATACATCCATCAAAAATATTCATTGTGACTATGTATAGATATCACGTGTTTTCGTTGTGGAATGTTCAACTCGAACTAAACAAAGAAAGAAATCAAATAAAATATGGTTGGTTGATGGTTTTCATTCATAAACGAATTTGTGCAAAAAAATGATGCTTTCGAGGAATCCACAGCAAAATGATCATGCATCACAACTAATTATGAACATTTCTGTTATTGTCAAAACACGGAAACGGGAAATAAACCAAATTTTTAAAACTGTTTGAACAAAACAGTCTGAATTGGCGGGATATTGATAACTAAATAAACTTTGCGATTATGTTTAATCAGATTCAATATGATATAACATAAGCTGAAATATTGATAATTTAGTTATATAGTTAATTTTAGAGGATCTATGTGTGAGCAGTATGTCAAAACAACGATATTCAATATGTAACTTGCTTTAGGGATTTTTATGCCCGAGCAGCAATTGTGCGTATAAAGGGCTATTTTTAATATGTAGGTACATCAACAAGAAAGATTCAGTGATTTTATGTCTGGAGTGCATGATCCGATCAAGCTGAAATGTACACATATAAGGAGTAGGAAATGAAAGCTCCACCCAACATTGAAATAATATGAAATATAACGGATTATTCAGTTCCTTTACTAAAAACCACCCAGATAGTAATGAAATCCCTTACTAAAAACCACCCGTGTTTGCTCTGGGCAGTTGCTCCAATTTCACTATACACCACCACGTGTCATACCAGCCGTGTCCATCCTATATGGATCTTCTTGATTATCTCAACTCAATGTAGGTTTTGATGTAAAGGTCAGATCAAGATATTTTCGATTCCTTGGCGGCGGCGGCCAATTTTGCTAATTTTTTTAGGTATCGCTATATTTATATAAAAACTAGATATTTGAAAAAAAACAAGCCTGTGAAATGAAAGCTGACCATATTTCTAGGTTAGGTTAGGTTAGTGAAGAGGGCTGCCGTGAACGCGACCAGTATTAGGCCACCAGTTTGGGCCCATTTGCCACCCTCATAGACAATCACACGCATTCACACTTACAGCCATGGCGCGGGCGGGATTCGAACCCGCAGGCCCCGTAGCACCCCGCTTTTCGGCCTCACGCCTTAGCGAGCAGAGCTACCGGGCCCCCGACCATATTTCTAGCTCGGCTATCATAATGCTTAAAATTTTTTGAGTTTTCGAGAGCACTGTGCGCATTTTTTAAATTCAGAGTGATTATAATTTGTGATACCATCAAATCATGATGACAATGATTACAGCTTATGCATGACAATGATTAACAATTTTACTAGAGCTATCAAATCATTATGAATATTTATATTCTATCCTACGCAACAATACATCTCCTGAGCACTGCGAAGACAAATTTGGTGTGCTCAAAACAGATAATTTTGCGAAAGCTATCATCCTTGTGGGGTACGCAGTTTTGCAGATTTGAAACTGAGGATAGAAAGCATTAATTTGAATATTTGAATTTTTCTTAGACAATTTTTTTACGCACTTGGCATAGCCATCTGATCGAAAAGCTCACACGATTACGTTTTACAAGCATCAATGTGTTTTGTAAGTTTATAAACACATATTTGTTAACTACGGCAATATTTATCACAGCTCGCGCCTAGGGTTAAAAGTGTCCAAAAACCCTTTCATAATTAAGTTTAAATCAAGTTTCATTTGGCATACTTAGTTTTTCCAAACTTATTTTTTACCTCAGTCAACTTATTTTATCGGAACCACTACATTACACTAAATATAAATGAGGCCTCGGCTCAAGTCTTAAGGGGACATTCGCCTTTGAAATTGAAAAAAAAAAAACACTTTTTAAAAATGTTATTATGAAAAAACTATTATATTTATTGACAAAAATTCTTTTGGACATTGTTAAACAGTTGTTCTAAAGAATATATATATTTTTTTAATATTTTTCATTTTTAGTTTCCCTTGCCTGCTGTAGAGGGCGTCATCCAAAAGTTACTTTTCAAACGGTAGGACATATTGTGGACCTCCTGTAACAGATTTTTTTAAAATTCAAAATGGATTCTATTCTTGAGACTGAAAACTATACAATAAGCCTCTAAAACTCATACTTTTTCATATTTTGAAGTTTTTGTATGTATATTTCTGAAAAATGCGAAAAAACGGCATTTTTTGGAGGTAAGTCATCCCCGTAAAAAAAAGGGGGGAGTATTTTTTTAAACTTTTAGAGGCTTATTGTTTACTATTTTCAATGAGTAATCGAATGCTTTTTGGTTTTTTAAAATCGGTCGAGTATATTCGGAGAAAAATGTCCTACCAGTTTGAAAAAGGTAGTTTCGAGAAAAACGCGTTTAAAGTTTTTCTTACCATAATTTTATTGAATAAAAAGTCGAAAACTTTTTTTTTCCTTAGCTGTAACTTTTTTCCTATTACGAATTTCTTGATGAAATTTTGGGAGGCAAATTTTGAACGTATATAGTCGAAATATGTAAAAATCTCAAAATCGATTTTGTGAAAATTTCAAAGGCGAATGTCCCCTTAAAATCATTTGGTCAACGACAACTACGTACCACCAAATGTGCGTTTTGGAAAAATTCAATCTGGAACTAGCCCACAGGAAAAAATCGTATTTTTGCGACTAAGTTTTCGACCAGATCTCCGAGTCTATGAGAAACTGTTTCCCGCTGTTTTTTTTGTGAGCCTTCTCTGGTATATTTTTATGCTTCTAGAAATCTTATAAAATGCGTTTTGACATTTTATCCTTCTTTCTAAAGTGTGCGAGTCTGATTAGCAGAGTTGTTTGTTCTGTTCTGATTTTGTTCAATTGACTATAATTGTCTTCAACAATTTTGTTTTTTAGTGCAGTCTCAATAAAGTTGATCAGTTCTGTCTTTTCATTGCTTTGTGATCATGTTAAGGGCGATAAATATGAGTCATTATGTCTGAAACGAAAGTTTGTGTTTCAGCGGAAATTATTTTACGAGGATAACAAAGCATCGTTAGAAATCAAATTGAGAGTCCAATCTCGGGAAAAGGTATTACCATTTCCCAGTTTCCGACAATTCGCGTTTGCTCTGAATTTCCATTTATAGCGTACTTTTAAACTTATATTTTGCTACACGCAATTATACTTTGATCTCTTCTAACGCATGGGATGTCAAAGCTACCGCGCCTTAGGCCGCATCGGAGCGCGATTGGAAAGTCCTTGAAATGAGCTTGCTGAGCATGAGAGATAAGCACCCTGCCTCAAAGGCAAAACAAGTTCGTTCACTCAGTCAATACGCATACAGTGTACCAACAATGTCTTCGTACAGCAGCTATTTGAAACTTAAGTGTTAAAAACGAATGAATTGTTGCAAGAAATTTGAAAAAGTTTTGATGCAGATTTATTCATTAAACATTTTTATTTAATTTGAAACAAAAACTAATCCATTTGAATTATTCATTACAAAGTTATTAACTAAAAACAAAACAAAGTCAACAATTTGCCTCCAATAAAGCCTTCGTACACTTACTAAACAGTTTATGAAAAATTTTAAAAACTATACGTACATTTTTTGTTAATATTTAGTTGCGTAGCCTATGTTTTTAATCATGGCTTCAAGGTGGTGTGGCATCGATTCTACAAGTTTTTTATTGCATACTCTGGCTCTATTTTTGCTCATTCCTGCTGAAGAGCCTGTTTCAACTTAGGTTTCGAGCTAATATGATGAGTCCTGATCCTTTTTTCCAGCATGTTCCATATGTGCTCAATGGGATTGAGGTCAGGACTTTGCGGTGGTGTTTTAAGCACATCTGGAGATTTGTACGCCAAGAACATCCTAGTATTATGAGCCATGTGCTTGGGATCATTATCTTGTTGAAAGTAAAAATCCTTTTATACACCCAAATTTTCGGCACTTGGCTTCAAATTTCTCTTGAAAATTTCAATATAGGCCCGATGATCCACGATTCCTTCAATTATTTCTAAGTTTCCAACGCCGCTGGCAGCCATACAGCTTCATACCATTACTCCGCCGCCATCGTGCAGGGTGGCCAGGACATTATGGCCATCACCTGATCCAAGCAAAAGCAGGAAACTGCTCAACTGCTTGAGAGCCACGGTCGGCTTGCTCACAGGGCACTGCCTTACCGCATCTCATGCGAAGAGAATGGGACTGACATCCAGCAATTTATGCAAGAGGTGCGAGATGGAAGAGGACACCATCGAGCATACTCTCTGCGATTGTCCGGCCCCAAATAATAAACACCTCAAAATGTTTGGTGCATACCACTTTCAAGGGTTAGCAGAGGTGGCCAGTACTGTCACGCTGTCAGCTGATCCAGTTTGGCGAAGCGGTCACTTGGCAGCTCTAAAAAGCCAGCGGAGGGTGGCAAATGGGCCCAAACTGGTGGCCTAATACAAGCCGCGTTTCCCGGCAGCCCTCTTTACTAACCTAACCTAATAACTTTGTAATGAATAATTCAAATGGATTAGTTTTTGTTCCCAAATTAAATAAAAATATTTAATGAATAAATCTGCATCAAAACTTTTTCAAATTTCTTGCAACAATTCATTCTTTTTTAACACTTAAATTTCAAATAGCTGCTGTACGAAGACATTATTGGTACACTGTACGTATGTGACATTTTAGTCTCTAAGCATGCAATGTCTGATGTGAATCGAGTAGCATATTTTATCTTTTAGTGTTCCCACATTTCAATGCAAGAAATTCACAAATTCTATAATTTTATTCACCAATGTTATGGTGTGTGGATTATTTTATAGCAATCAGTCATACAGGTGCACATTTATGGTGCTACCGTACGCGAAAAATGAATGCATTGAAAATTTAATGTCTGCAACTTATTTTACGTATAGAGAAAGGTTATATGGTAGATATTTTAGAGGGAAGATATTTTATTCTTGAGGTAGATATTTCATTCTACCGCCTTTTGTCCTGCTCTTATGGTGACGACTGGATTCAAAGCACCAAGTGCTTTTATAGAAGAACCGACCCTGAGAATTCCTTGAACCTCTATATATAAATATAAATTTCATTGCTAATGTACCAGTGCAAACAAATCGAGTAAATGCGCCCGTAATTTAGCACTGATAATAGTTTATTAAAGGAATTCGTTATTATGAATCAAGAAGTAAACTTCCATAAATATTTATGGAATTGTATAAATACCCAACGATTTGCCAAACTCAAACGTTTGCCAGTAACGGCATTTGCATATTTCCATCGATGACGGGAAACGCTAAACTACTCTTCGGATTGTTCGCAGCTCCCATAAACAAATACTGAAAGCAACCAGCAAACAAAATATTCCCACATATTGATCATAATTTATTTAAACGGCATTGTGTGTACCTTTATCATTATTTTCATATTGAATTACAATATTAGATACCCAGTTTAGTTTTATTGCAACGAATAAATGTCCTTGTTCATGATTTTGTGACTAACTGAACGGAAAATCGATATCTCGAGACATCACCAAATCATCAAATTTGAGTCAGTTAATATGAAATTATGAGCATTGGCAATCGACTTGTAAATATATGTTTGGGAATCATAAAAATAATGGCAATAATATCTGTTGTCATACATTCACATTTCTTTTGCATATGTGAACGTGATTGGGGTGACATGCTAGTTAGGGAGTCCCAACGTACAATATTCGAAGAGCGATTGAGTTGGCCATGGACGGCTCTCATTTCATTTTCCGATTTCCAGTAATCGCGATATTCCTAGACATTTATATTCAATAAATTGCTATTCTGCACGCTCTCGTTTCGAAACCAGTTCGCCTGTGGTAGTAGTCTGAAACATGTGTTAACCATGTGACGGTTCTCGGCTCTTTTTTCCATTTAAATCATTTGACTCCAAAAAACTCCGCCCTTTTAACAAGTATAAATTTGAAAAGGTTGACAATAATCATGCACTTGATCGGAAGTGTCTGTCACTTGTTTTACTTCGATTTTTAAAGAGATGTTTACACATGCGTCCATTTTTCCAAGCGTATTTCGTTTACACGAGTCAACTTAAATCTAGTTTAAGGAGGCAGGTTTAAAGCAAAAGAGGTGGAGGATGTTGATTCATTTACAATAGGTTTTATAATGCATTTTTTTCATCATACGTATAGCAAAATTAGCATCCACGAATCATCTACAAATGACAAAGAGCGAAAGTAAAGCGTCAAAGTCTGCGGTACATTAATCAACGTATCAGATCACTTTTGCTTTAGCATCACCTTCAAAAAACTAAATTTGAGTTGACTTGACTCGTGTAAACTAAAACGCATGGACGCATGTGAAAGCACCCCTTAATGAATTTGATATAAAATGCTTGAAATCTATGCAATAATGTAATCTTGGTCGATTATAGATTCCGTGACATGTACCTAAGCTATTAGACAACTAGAACAACATCATATCTTCAAGTGTATCTCTCAGAGAGAATTCCTGACAAACCGAATAGCTTTCGAATGATGTTTAGAGGAGAGGCAGTACGTGACTTTGAGACTCAGGAAAGAACAAATATTTTTGCAGAATAATCAAAAGGACTTTTCAGTGCTGCAAACATGTTAAAAGTTGACAGTACTGCTCGATTTCTAATAGTTTGATTCAATAATTTTCCTAATCAGTCTGATTACCACCAATCTTATTAATGTTTAAATAGTGTAAGATATTTCAAAGTAGAAAAATAATTTTATTTTTCTAAAATATCAAGTGAAATCAGTGTTCCTGTTCACAACGAATCTATGAAGTAACTTTTTCTCTTCAAATGGTCTAGGTGAAAATTGTTGCCACAGTAGATCGCCTTTGGCGAAATCGCATCTATTTCGAAGGCAAAATGAACTCAATACTCTTATACTATTTATTCGTTTCATTATTTATTCAGCGTAAATTTATGGACAGGAGTGATTGGTAACGATTTAATTGGACCTATTTGGCTCCCGCCTAGTTTAAATAGTACCAATTACTTACATTTTTTAAGATATGATCTGCAGGACTTATTGAAGGATGTTCGGCTGCAACGATTGGCTTCCATGTTTTACCAACACGATGGTGCTCCAGCTCACAATGGCCGACCAGTCAGAGATTGGTTGAATTCCAATGATACCAATCGCTGGCCTGCGAGATCTCCTGATCTAATTGTTATGGATTTTTTTGTATGGGGATGGATGAAGGACCTTGTCTACACAACGGAAGTATCAACATTGGAAGACCTAAATACCAGGATCTATGCTATGAATACGAAAAGAACGCTTGCAAAACGAGCTTTAGCATGTATTCAAAATAAAGGTGGCCATTTTGAATATTTACTGCAGCTCAAAAATGTTGAAATAAAGCATAAAAATCATTATTAAATTCTTTCAGTTCAAGCAAAGGGCGTAGATCGACAACGAGGGCCACTTTATGGCATATTAAGTTTCTAAGCGATATGTTTTGCAAAAAGATAACACCTAAGTCATAAATATGTATGCAACTTTTGTAGCCAATAATATTGCCTATAAAAAAAAAACATTGAAATGGCATATTTTCATGAGATTTTCTGAGAAAAACGACATTGAACACAGAATTTTCGGGGTAGAAGTGCCAAAATTTTCTGTTTTGATGTAAATATTTCAAAATCAGGTAAAGTTACAATATAGAATGTTACATCAAATTAAAGGTGATTTAATTCCATAAAAAAACAAGCCATAAAACTTTGCATTATGATTATTAGTTTTCAAGATATAACGATCTAAGTTAGTCAGGATACAGATCAGCAACACTTTTCTTTACCACCCTGTAACTCCACGGATTTTGAAAACTGGAGAGAACGATTTTTTGCTCACAATATATCAAGGAATACCTCCTTACAAAAGTGTCCTCGGAGTATTTTCTGCATAAAATCAAATAATGTATTTTGAATTTCAGCATATATTGATAAATTATGCCTGTCATGTGTAAGGAATCTTTAGCAAGAGAGCCACTGCTTTTTTTTGCGTCCAACGACGAGCCGCCCCTGCGCATAAAATAAATAGGAACTCAGTTAAGTCACGTTTGTTACGATACTTGCGAATGACAATTAGATGCTTAGGCAGTGTCTAGACAAGACATGAATTCTGTCAAGACATAAAAAATGTTAGAATATATGTCTTGAAAGAAATAAGCGAAGTTGGACAATTATGTTATGACATTTCACCCATTTCCCGCCACGCTAGCACTTTCAAGTCTACCGTTTTATACAAGGGACTTGAAAATATCTACAAGCACTCTTTCCCCCGGTATAAATTAATACATTTTAATACTTCTTCCGGTATAAATTTCTTTTGTGCCATTTTGAAAACACACTTGTTAAAAAAGTCCTGTTAAGACATATGTCTTAACATTTCTGCCATGATAGAAAAAATTTCATAACATATGGCGTGTCCACGAGATATTTCGTAGACATACTATATATATATATGCTTTAACATAAATTATGTCTGGTCGAGACACCGAATTAGATAGTTTTTTGAACTCGAGCCTTACTTTCCTATCATAGAACTAACACAACAAACTATAAACCTATAGACTTGGTTTTTTTATTGTTCTTTCGGTCCAGGAAAGAATTTAGTTTCACCTCGAGTGTAGAATAGTTTGTACATATGTATATTGCTGGCATTTTATTTTGAAAACTTAGTATTTTTCACATAGCTAGTTTAATGCTAATAAATCATTCGAATAGCTAGTTTTCACAAATTTGTAGTTCATCCCCGGTAAAATTCGTTGGCTGTATATATACAGTATGTTCCTATCGACTGAAAAGTAGTCAAAAAGACTTTTATCGTGCATATACCATACATAATGGGATCTACACACGATTGCACATGTTGTGAAGCTTGGCAAGCGCACCAGTGAATTTGTTGTTTTTAAGGGATGTGTCTGCCTATTAACACCAACAAATGTACTCGTTCGCACGCCAAGTTGCACAACATGCGCGACCGTGTGTAGAGGCATGAGTATAAATGAAAAGCTAGTCTGTCAGCGAGGACATGTCAACTTTACACATAATTGCTTCATTGATTTTTTGTCGGCTCGACGTCTGCTGACACAATTTGTCAGATACTTTGTAGTGGGTGAACTGGTCGGAATAATTCTGGAACGGGACTATGAAACTCAAATCAGTCGCTTTTTTTAGTTTCGAACACATTGCGATTATGAAACTCAATCGTGTAGCTCTAAGAAGTTCTTGTTTATTACTGCACGAATAATTTTAAATCTAATATATGTGAGATTAATTTGGAAGGGTCAAGCTATTAACCGTTTTAAATTTTGAATCCATGCTAAGGAGGTTAAGATGATGACTTATTCACCTGGGAATGAATAAAGAAACAATATTTTCTGATTGTTTTTAATGTGTACCAATTTTTTCCTAGCTTGTAAAAAAATATTTTATAAAAAAAAACGATTTTTCCTTTCGAAGCTAGATATATTGAATATTGTGATAAATATCGATATTTCAAGGGTAATCTGCCCTCTTCTTCAGTGTCTATCGGTCTAATCTTAATCTAACTTAGGTATGTTATTTATAGAGCTTACTTTTAAAGTATTGACTTATACTAATTACCAACTAATTGTCTATTAATTACTTTACTTAAATACATTTAACGATCTATGTTAATTAAATTTTCCACCTTACTATCAAATGAATGTTCAAATTAACCTGAACAATGGTGATGTACTGTTTCCCTAGTCTGTGTTTAGTCTTCTATTCATTGGGGTTTTCCATATGTTCAGGCTTTCGTACGCATCCAGTTTTCGTACCTGCTGTACCTCTTTAATCACCTCCACGTTGTTCCATGTTATGTTGTGATCCTCCTCCAAGATGTGCTTCGCTACTGCTGATCGTACTAATGTTGTATTCCTTTTCCTCGCTGAAGCTGCTTCCCGTTTATGTTCCGTTAGTCTAACACCAACTAACCGTTTCGTTTGAACGATGTATATTTTGTCGCATTCTGGGCAGGTAATTTTATAAACTCCACATTTTTCCTTTTTGTCTTTTACGTGACATAGTAAGTACCTAATTTTTAATGTTTACTAGTTGGAACTGCTTTAATATCAAAGCGTTCAAGAAGCTCCCGAACTTTTTTGAATATTGACGAAAAAATAATTGGAACTCATGGCTGTTTTTTGTTTTCCTGCGTAAAGAGCGTCGTTAAAAGATCACGCTGTATTCTATACTTTTTCTTTTTGACAAGATTTTCAAATATCCTCTCGTCAAACCCATTTTTCCGCGCCGTATCTTTAATATATTTAACTTCTGAGTTAAAACTTTCCTGATCCATGGGCACTGTTAATAGCCGATGAATCATCGAATTAAAGGGCGCCATTTTTTGGGAATGCCAATGATCAGACGTGGATGGTGTTGTCCTCTGGATGTGTGTGGGCTTCCGGTAGATATTAAATCTAAGAAGACCTTCTTTCCTTATGACCATTAAATCCAAGAAGGGTAGTTTCTCATTATTTTCTATTTCCATTGAAAACTGGATGTCCTTATGTGCTTGGTTATATATCTAGCTTCGAAAGGAAAAATCGGTTTTGTTATTAAAATATTTTCTGGATTAGTTTCGACACTGGAGAGACAATAAATAGTAGTAAATAACAATAAATAGTAGTAGTTAAACAAAACCACTTTTTGCTAATTCAATGGCTTCAGCCGATTTGCGTCGATTTTGCTCCAATACACATTTGCTCAAGCCTTAAAAATTCGACTCTATTTACGTTTCTACTTTTGATGATAATACTTATACATATGGTCAATTCAAATATAGATTTATAAATGAATATCTTAGAAACATGTTTACTTACATTTTAAACAAAAACTCCAAGTAACCAAAAAACCTTTTGAATTGATAAACCCGAACGCTGAATATGACGTGACTAAAAATTATCAGTTTCGAGTTGTCAAGCAAAGTAGTTTCGAATTTTGTAATTCCATTTTCAACTCGAAACTAGTACATTTTTCAGCTTCGAGCGCAATTCCGTTTTGAAACGAGTTTGGTTACAGCAATTTCGTTCTATACTCCAAAATATCACTCGATTCGAGTTTCATTATTTCGCGCCGACTGTCCACATTCCGAAACCATTTCATTGCAATTATTCCAAGTTTCGACAGCCTTCATTCACAAAGGACTGTCTATTCTATCGACATCAGGCACGCAGCATAAGCTTTAACATACCAGATGAGTGAACAATAAAAGGTTTTTATGGCATACTGGCTGCTTGTTTAGAATTGCACGAAAAACTATTCTTCACCGTCGTGGACAGTTACTGTTTAATCGATACTTAAGATAACATCTCCGTGTCCGTATATTAGTCCAAATAATTAAATTAATTACTGTCACCGCATATCGCGTGTCTGGTGTTTATGTGCGAACCTAGTTTCATATTTACTGTGTACGATTTTATTGCTGGTCGCTATTATAGTTTCAGCTGCCAGTTAACAGAGCAACCCTTTGAAATAAAGCTGTACAGTGCTGAGTAATTTTTCCATTTCGAAAATAAGTCCCGAAGTATTACCATTTCTGATTTAACATTTTTAGCACACTGAGCGCTAATGAGAGAATGATTATCCATATTTGAGTTTTCATTTATTTTATGACACGTTTCTGTTTTAGGTACTTTTACATTGCATGGGCTATTATCACCGTATCTCCCTCCTACTTCGGATTTATTTCCACGTGTCTTATACCGATAGAAACAACTTCTTGAATTCCAATGAATGTCAGTAGAACCATATTGGATTCCGCGCATCTGAAAACACTGCAATCATACAATCTCAAGAACGAAGTTTAAAAAGTGAATTTAATTTGATCTGATTAACAAGCTGTTTGCATGCGAACAGAACAATATACCCCAAATGGTAATTTAATTGTTCTTGAAAGGCGAACCTTACGTACGATGAAATTTAGATTCGCTCTCACATGCATGTTTCAATCGAGGTTTTGCTTCGAGTGTTTACAAAGTTTCAGGCCATGATTATGCAAGACATTTTGTCGCTAGCTAGACTGCAAAAATTGAACTTGAAAGCATTTCATTCCACTTACGGTATTGCACCAAGGAATTTTTGCAACAGTTTGAAAATATAATATTTGTTACAGGGTTAGCGGTGCAAATGGGAAGTGGGCGTCAGTGTAGAGAAAACACTTTTCGCATGTCCACAAATATGTGTTAGGAAGAACTTGACCGAGTTCTCATTGAAAATTGTACGAATAACGTTAATTGTATGGAATGTTGGAAACGGTAGATTACTTCAATTTGTCGCATATATGGTCTTAATCAGAATTTAATTTGAAACGGTGTAACTCCAACTGACACATATAGACAACGCAGTCATAACTATAGTGAAATAAATTAAACGCTAGAAACACTTATTTTGGAAAAGTAGAAGGATCGTGCAGATTTTGAGTGCATATTCCACTAAACGTGTTCTTTATTACAGCCAACATGTTTCGGAGACCATGTACCGCTTTGATCTTAAGAATGCATTGAAACTGTTTGGGTCGAAACGTTTTCCAGGCTACCACTTGCATGAATTTTAAAATTTAGGTAAGCTCGGCCCATCGCCATTTGAGACTTCTGATTCTATTAATTACATCAGTTACCTGTGTTTTTGCTCTTATCCAGTTAAGTCTTTTCCAGTCTCTTCTTGTGATGCGCAACATAAATCCCTCCTCTTTTGGGTAACCTGAAGCTTTCTTGTGGTATCTGCTGTCAGAGTCCATGTTTCACAACCATAGGTCATAGCTGGCAGAATTCATCCATCAAAGGCTTTCTTCTTCAGGTGGGATTTCATTTGTGATATGAAGCTGATACAGTTTTTCCCAAACGCATTCCACGCTAAAGGCTCAGTTAGCGAACCTCCGTCACGTCCGCTCCGTTTTATGATCGGACGCATCGGTGATTATTGAGAGTGTGTTGCGTCCGCTCTGTCTGTCAAAGGCAAAGGTGGTCAGTTTAGTTATTTTCGTGGTGTAAAATTCATATTCGAACGCGGGAGTAGTTTGAGCTGTTTTGTAATTTGCTGGTTAGTAGTTAAACGTATAAAAGAAGCAATGTTTCATCTTAATTGCATATTCAGAAATTTTTTATCTACTCCAAACGAAATATTTTGGCAGTCATAGGTCGACACTGGTATTTTACAAAAAATATTAATAAACTTTTATTTATCTGGAACTATTCATCCACCAGGGGAAAAGACATGGCGTTCAAAATTAAAACAATGAGTACATAATTAATTCAGTATGGTACAATAACGTAACCGCTTGTTTTACATTTCTACTCGGGTGTTTGGTTTCGGAGTCAACCAAGTTTCGAACTAAAATAAATTACAGCTACACTCAGAAAAATGTCATTTAATAGAATCAAATTTAAATCAAAAGTTGAAATCACTTTGAAATAAAAAGCGAGTCTGATTTGAATTTAAAATTTTTGAATCAAAAATGTTCAAATATGATTTGGCGCTATATACGTTTCTTTTTAATTCAATGATGAAAAATTTTGATGTGAAAATTCAATGATTTAAAATTCAATGATTTAAAATTCAATGATTTAAAATTTTGATGAAAATTTTGAAGTGGAATTCAAATAAGATTCGCTTTTTATTTCAAAGTGATTTCAACTTTTGATTTAAAGTGATTCTAAAAAAGTGTTAAGTAGTGAAATTTTTCTGAGTGTACTATTATTTTTGTCACGTTATTTTCAAGCATGCTATTTCTGAAAAGTTCTCACTGAAGCAAAAGTTGCGCAGATAAATGAAAGACAAGCTAATTTAATGCAGAGATCAATTTAATCGGTTCAATGAACGTTGACTGTTTTTTGAACCATCGATAAATTAACATTATTTCATCAGTAATATTTATAACTATAAAATACGCTAATTAACAAGTTACACAGCATCAACATTCGATTAATGAAATATTTCAGGAAAATGATTTATCTATTCCACAAAACATTTTGAAAATATACTCACCTTGTAAAATGCTTAGCTGACAGAATGCTTTGCAAAACACTTACCACTCATTCTAAACTCACCTTTCTCTCTTTCGATGCGTCCAAAGATGAAATTTGATCATCTCTTGCGCTCCGTTCCGTCGGACGCACCGGTTGGATAACTATCGCTCCGTCTTCCAATGCAAAGTATATGGAACATTTTATATTCAACTCAAACGGAGCGGACGCGACAGAGGGTCGCTAGCTGAGCCTTAATTTAATTCTTTTGATTATGTCGGGTAATAGCGATCCTGAGTTGCTTATTGGCCTCTCGTTATGAATTCGTTGTACATAACCTTTGTTTTATTGAAGTTCATTTTCAGTCCTGCTGTCTCACTAGCTGAATTTAGATCCTCGAGTAGCGCTTGTAATTCAATCTGATTTTGGGCGATAAGGACTATGTCATCAGTGAATCGTAGGTGACTTAGCCGTTCTCCATTCATGATTAAGCCTTTATTGTCCCATGCTAGGGCTCGAAAAATTTCTTCCAGGGTGGCGTGGAAGAGTCTTGGCGATATGGTATCACCCTGTCTAACACCTCTTTGTATGGGAAACTCTGGCGTGTCATCGAACACTTTGACTTTCGCTTTGGCGTTCCTGTAGATCTTGGTCAGTGTTTCTACACATGGTTTCTCAATACCTTGGCTTATAAGTGCTCTTATTATTGCCTCGAGGTATATTGAGTCGAAGGATTTCTCAAAGTCAATGTATGCCAGGGCGAGGGGGAGTTCATACTCAATGGCTCTGCTCATGCTCTCTCTCAGTGTGTGTATGTGGTCTATGGTGCTAAAGCCACTTTTGAAGCCTGCCTGTCCTCGTGACTGTTCTGCGTTTGGGGCTGATTCTATTCTATTATTGATGATTTTAGTGAATACTTTGTAGAACGCAGGGAGCAGACTTATCGGCCTGTAGTTTCTAATGTCCTCACTGCTCCCCTTATTGTGGATCAGAATTATGTTGGCGCTGTTCCACTGGTCAGGAATATGGTTTGTTTTGAAGCAGCTTCTGAATACGTTGGCCAGAATCTTCCATGTTTTCCTGCTTGCGTATTTCAATAATTCCGAAGTGATGCCATCATTGCCAGCTGCTTAACCATTTTCCATTTGTTTGTTGTTTCGGGAACTTTCTAGAGATCCTGATAGAAGTTGGTTATAATATCTAGTATTTTCTTCCTATCGATTACCCTTTCATGTTCGTGCTGCATAGCAATCACTTGATTTATGCCGATCAGTAGTTCTCTTTTCACCTTCATGAGGCTCCTATTATTTTCGATGGTGCTCTCTACTCGTTTTTCGTTGTATTTCCTTACATCTTTTGTTATTTTCCTTCTGAATGTAGTAAATCCTTTGGATGTTCGAGGATAAGTTCATATATATACAATTATATATATATATATATATATATATATATATATATATATATATATATATATATATATATATATATATATATATACGTGTCATATATACGCAGATAGCATTCTTTCTATTTTCAGATTATTTCCGACGAAAATCGTTCATAATATGCAATGGCTAAATGATCAGTTCATTTTTGCCTTCCACAAAAACACTGCAAAACACTCCAATTTCACTTAACACAACATTTTCATTTCAAAGTTTCACTTTTCGAGCTTTCCATTTTTTGAATCATGTCTAGGTTAAACCAAGAGAACCTGATTTAGACGGCAGTGTTTAACAAAACTACAGGGACATATTAAAATCAATTATTAGTATGATAAATTGCCACATTACCCCCGCCTTTGATAAATTAATAAAGTTTCATGCACGAATTAGTACAAAAGAGAACGCAATAGCATTGTAGCAATTATTGATTAAAGGGGAGCTTACACATTAGTCTATACACCAAAGTCGGTTTTTTTTAGAAGGCGAGAATGAAGTAGAAGTACAAATCAACGTACCCACTCTCTTCCATTTCATTCCCGCTTTCTAAAAAAAACCAATTTGGACTCATGGACTTATGTGTAAGCTCCCCTTAAGATTTTTATAAAGCACATCCAATTCCACAGAAAATCAGCAGAAGGTTGTAAAGCAGCACAAGACTATTGCCACAACGAATGACACATTTGCCAACAGCCAACTTTAGACTCGAAATACTTACGTAGAATGCGTGCAAGCAACTTTACAAGGGTAAATATGCCTTAAAATTGAGGATTTACGTGCGCCTACAAATCAGGAAATACAAGTCATAACCAAGTGTTTGAGTTTTCCCATTTCGCTTTGACACGCAATCAAAAGAATCGTTTTCGGGAATTTAACTAAATCAACAGCAAGCACTATAAATTATAGTAATGGGCCAGAACAGGAACCCCTTTGTATTCGGTAACTAGCGTGGCAGCTTCGGAGCTAGTACATGGCCAGGTCTCATGCACAGGTGAATGCTTCGAAACACTAAAAAAATTTGCGATAGCATTCCAACAATTTCGTTATAACACCTGTCTTAATTAGTATTGTATTTGAAAAGATTTACGTTGGATTTATTGAATTAATTAGCCAGGTCCAGAAATTATGATTGTGTTTTTGACATGATCCATTCATTGCATATGGTAATTAAAAACGGGAAACACAATATTTCCATTACCTTCGGATTTATTAGTAGCGCGGCTAGAAAATTAGGCACCAACGACAATCTTAACGAACAAAACACCGAATCGGAAATTCGAGTAAAGTTAAGCTCATCAGATGTGTATCCGACCTAAATTGAAAGGAACAAAACGCTTAAAAAAATCGATTCGAACAAATTGATTCAATTCGATTGATATGACATGTTAAGCACATTAAACTGACAGCCTGTCTAATTGTAATCCGATGTTAAATTGATTCGCTTACCAGCCAAACAAGAGCCAACCTGGGAAAAGTACGGGGTGCCCACGATGACTCCTCTAAGCCTTCTAAGTATTCATTAGTTGCGTGCATGGATGAAAAGAGAGTTGCGTCTTGAAATATAAAACCAATCTGCCGGTTGATAGACGGCATAGGTACATACGAGTACATACATATGCCGTAAAATCCAAAATATATTATAAAGTTGGCTTTGATATTTCAATTAGCGTCACTCGTAAACATGGAGAAACGTCCGCTATTGCAAGGTTGTGTTGTTTGTGTAATATCAAAGATGGGCTTCTGTACACAGCAGAAGTCAGGCTGCAAATTCGTGGTGATTGAGGACAAGCACATAAAGTGATTGAGGAAATTATTTTCCCAAATTCTTTAGAACAATATTAGCCTTCGATTCAAATCTATAGATTCGATTTCTGTTATAGTCCCATCAACTACTCACGCGACAAAACGATGTTTCCCACCTACCACACTCTTCGTAGAAAAAATAGAAATCAAAAGAAAATCATAAAATACACGTAGGACATCTAAGCACACAGCTAGCTAAATCATAGCGAATGAAACAGTTGCCCTGGTTCGAGTGACATTCGAAGGAGAAAATGTGAAAGTTTCAGATTTGATTTGCCTTTCCGATAGAATAATTTCAATGGTGTACGAAAACTCACCAAATCAAATGCAATAATGGCGACATTTTCCAAGCTATCGGGGAGACATAAAGGGCTCGAAATTGCAAAATGTCCTTATGTTCGCGTTTGCATATAAATTGAAACAAATTTATTCGTTTGAATGCGAGCTTTAATGCCACAGGCGCAAAGGGTTGTGGCAAAGCAAGTAGGCATGAGCTGTTGAGCACCACCGGTACTCGATTTGCCACCCCGTCATACCGAATCTCATGGTTGCTGCAAATGTGATTTTATTTTCATTTTTTTGCATACATTTTAGAGCAAATATCAAATGTCGTGAGTTGACAAATCATTTTTATTGACTAAACATCAAAGCCAGAGCGACGATTCATATTAGACTATTGTAACTATACTACGAATAGTACTTTGAACGAAAATAAGTTTGGATGCGACCGACTGCCAGCAATTTGAAGTGATATAGCCGAACAAATAGGACAAAAACTTCTTGATATATGTATATAATAACTTACACTAATAATATACAATATAATTTATTTTAATATTATTTTTAATTACGTTTTATTATCATTTTACTCTGTAACATTACCATAGGAGTGATTTAGGGTTATTGTCTCAAAGGTCAGTTACCTTGCTTTTAAAGTTCAGAATGATACAACTCCTTTTCTAAACCCTTTCTTGTCTCAAAACACGGACCAATTTCGTTAAAAGAGTATTTAAAGTAAGTGCAGTAGCAATTGTTCCTAATATTGCACTTTAGATTTCATTTTGACGAGTCTTATTTTCGTTATGAGACAAAAAAAATTTGGATGGCCAACTTTTGGAGCAGGCCGATAGTAGGAGCATTCTCCCTAGTTGGCTTAGTTTCTGATTGGGGCGCAAAAAAGAATTCACAGAGTGAGATCGAGCTCTATCAATTTAGTAACATTTATTTTGCATTTACTTTCGTCTACGACTTACACGACTAACACTACGGGTTTATTAAAAAGTATTTTTCAAGCAAGTTTTTTTTTTTGACTACTCACCTGCACTCTAACTTCTGGCAGATTTACTTTCATGGCCAGCTCCTCGCGGGAATAAACATCAGGATAATGAGATTTTTCAAAAGCTCTTTCGAGCTCGTGAAGTTGATATGTAGTAAAGGTGGTTCGATTCCGTCGGTGTTTCTTCTTGGAGCAGTTATCGTCTTGCGCTGAAAAAAGATTAGTCAAAGTGAATAGGTAGTTACTAATATTTCCTACACACAAAATAAGCACATCAGTTTTGAAAAATTCTTTATTGTAGTAATGCAAAATGAAACTATTTGACGCTAATAGTTAGCTCAAATAAAGCAGAATTGAGTCCATGGATTAATAGCACCCAAAGTGGAAAAGAGATTAACAACATTCTACTTACAACAACACCATTGACAAGTTATGCAGCAGCAGGAACATTAAATGAAAAAACTCTAGCGCACCTGAACCGCTAGAAAACTAATTTTCGAAGAAATTGTCTTTGAGTGACAAAAAAGTGTGGAAAGACGTAATACACTGTTTTTTTAGAATCATATCAACCATTCCTTATCCAAAGCAACAAAACTCAACTCAACTCATATAATTCAGTGCTGGCAACACTTTCCGAACGAAGTAGCAATAAGTTTACCATAACAAGCTCATACTCAAATAAACGTATCCTTTGAATTTCGTTCTCTTCGCAGGATTTCATCGAAAGTTTCAGCGGTTAAACGTTGTTTGAGGCTGCCATCCAAAAAATGTTCAAAACTCGAAAAATTTAAAAAAGCATTTTTTATTTTTATTGCAAATGCTTTGCATATGAGAACGTTGTTTGAAGCATCTGTTGGTGCAATATTTACGGAAATGGCTAATGCTGGTTAGCCTGTGTCAACAGCAAAGCATAATACATACCAAATCTGCTTCACGTTAAGTTAAACCCAACCAGTAAATTTCGATTCGATTGAATCACTGCGCTGGAAGTTATACGGGTGAAAAGAATTTTAGGGTTACCACCCTCAAAACTTATCAAACTTTTAAAGCGTTAATATTTCTTGTTAATTTTCATTGCAGGATCATTTCCATTTGGAAATCTAATGACATAATCGCTCAGTAAAGAAATTAAACTAAATTACAAAAATTGTCATAGCTGGCAGCTCTTTCATAGTTTTGGTACGAAATTTCTACGAAATTTGGTTCACATTAAAGTCCATTTACTGCGTGAACTTCGTTCTGATTTCTACACTGGACCGGAAGTTATAGGGAAAAAAGCTTTATTTTGCTGAGCAAATTTGCAAGATTTAGGGGACAAAAATCACCATAGCTGGCAACTCTATTCTAATTTTTCAGCCAAATTTTCATCAAATGTTATATAGAGTAAGATCCAAGTACTGGATGAATCTTGTCAAAATCTGATGGCTGAATCGGAAGTTATAGGCCAAAAACCGGTTTTTTTTCTCAGTGATTTTTCAAGATGGTACCACTGGCACAGGGTTGCCCGCATTTCAAAATCACTTCTATCAGACTTGGTCCTAGCTAATACCAACATGTTCTGTAAATTTCACTATGATCGGATAATCCGGGCGTCAGTTCTCGTGAACAGAACTTTCGAGTGCTGAAAATAGAGGTAATTTGGTGATGGGTTGCCGTTCTTGTGCAAATCGGAATTTTCAAAATTTCAATTTGACATGATGGACAAAGGTTAAAATTTATCAGTGATTTGATTTTTTTGTCAAAAATCAAAAATTTTTCAGGAAGGTCAATGATTTGAAGGTTTTTTTTTCAAGAGCCTGCCGTAGCTGCAGGGTTACCCGCATTATCTTTAAAATCAACGTGCGCTAAATTTTAGTCAACATAAATACGCTCTGCAAATTTCACGACGATCCATTGCTTTTCTTAGAAGTAATGACAAATCAAAATTTGAAAAAAAATCCTTGCCTACTTTTAGGCACCCTGCACCCACACACGGCTGAAAATTTCCAGTTCTTTATCATAGACGAGCTTAGAACATAATTAGGTTTCATTCCCAATACATTTCTTTAACAAAAATTTACACTGCTTGGATATATAGGAGTACCTCAAAATTCACTAAAACGCTCGCCGCCGCCAAAAGGTTTAGAGTATCTGAATTTGAGAAAGTTGTGGACCTACCTACTATATACATCTACGTTCTCCGAAAATTTCAGCTCAATCGGATCATCCACTCCAGAGATTACTTCTATTAACCGATTTGCTGATATATATATATATATATATATAAATAAAGAAATATGAATTTTCGGCGAAACGAGTTTAATAC
Source organism: Nemotelus nigrinus (assembly GCA_947369275.1). Lineage (NCBI taxonomy): Eukaryota > Metazoa > Arthropoda > Insecta > Diptera > Stratiomyidae > Nemotelus > Nemotelus nigrinus. The sequence goes on from OX376372.1 coordinate 218,173,328, forward strand.
TATTGTTCTTCGAACATTAGTAAAAATATTTACAATTTGATGTTTACTGCATTCTGTATTACTTGCCTCGTAATTATGATGTCCAATGGCGTGAATTCATTTATTGAACCACATCAAACCCTATAAGTCAATAATTTGAATTTAAAAAAAACTCTAGCGTATGCGATTAGAAACCGCTAGAAAAAATAATATTCGAAAAGAAAGTAAAGGAATTGTTTCGTGTGCATATATAGCTACATGTGCTCTTTATTGCAGCCAACTTGTTTTGAAGGTCATGTACCACTTTGATTTCAACAATGCATTGAAGCTCACAGGGTGAAAAAGTTGTTAGAGTTACTACTTGTATAAATTTCAAAATTTAGGAAAGTCAAACAGTTGCTGCTTATATTCATTATCGGAAGCTTATTTTACAAAACTGTGACAGCAGCATCTTCTATAATATAAATGATGCAAATGCTCAGTGCGTGCAACACTTTACCAGTATTGTAACTATAAGTCTATTACTACTCTAAACCTACTCACGTCCAAATCTACCCACCCTATAAATACAACGCTTACATCCAATAACTTCATCAAAATTTACAGAAATAGAAAGATCTTTGGGGCTGCCATCCGAACAATTTCGAATGATATGAAAATTCTAAAACTATTAACTTATTCCGACGTTTCATTATCATCGTGGCACTACAGCCCGAATCGAGCCTAAGGCCCGTTTCACACGCACGAGGTTCCATTCGGTTCGGTTCATTTTCTGTTCGTTTTCGGTCGTGCCGATAAGTGTGAAACGGTGCTCCGGTTTCTATTCGGTGCCTAATAGAAACCGTATAGCACCGAATACTCCCTGAGCACGAATAGATTTCATTGGGTTTCTATTAGGTGCGAATTCGTGTCCAGGGAACTGAAAGCAATCAAGACGTTCACACACGCACGGTTTAGTTTTGGTTTTAACCTGATTGGATCATTTGTTTATCTTTAAAATTAATAAGCTATCAGTTTGGATGTCTTTATTTGAAATTTTTAGACGTTTTACGTAGTTAGTTGAGTTACTTTTAGTTAGCTTTATTATTACCTTTAATTTTTTGTAATTATCAGTAGCAATTTTTCTGATAAAATGAACGATTTACCAGATGTTGATGTGAATCGGCTTATTTGTGCAGTGCAATCTAAAGTAGTGCTGTGGGGCAAAACTTGTACAAAATATAAAGATAAATTTAAGATCCAGAAAGCATGGAAAAATGATTGTGTGGAAATTTTTGAAGACTTTTATGAATTTGACGTCACCACGCAAAGTTGAGGAAGAAAACCGTGTGAGAACCGTTTATGAGAACCGTGTGAGAACCGTTTATGTGTGAAGCGGTGTGAACCGTGTGAGAACCGTTTATGTGTGAAGCGGTCATCATTTTTCGGTTACAACCGAAAACGAACCGAACCGAATGGAACCTCGTACGTGTGAAACAAGCCTTAGCCTCCTTAATGCTCCGGCTCCATTCGTTTCGGTTCAGTGACCGCGTCCTCCAGTTCGGTGCTCCCAAAAGCGACCTGCTGGCAGCACCTATCGAATCCTCCCATCGCTTGCGTGGCTCACCGGCTGGCCTGGCTCCGCTTACTCGCCCCTTAAGAGAGCGCTTGGGGATTCAATTGTCGCTTATTCGTTCCACGTGGCCAGCTCATTGCAGTTTTTGGAATCGTATGATGGTGATGGTACAGCTCGTATTGGATTCGCCATCCATCTTCTTCCCGTATTGGACCCAGGATTCTTCACAATATCCTTCTTTCGTACGTATTTAATGCTTTTTCAGAAGCCTGGGTCAGTATCCAGGTCTCGCTTCCGTAGCGTAGCACAGATCTAATATTTGCTTTGTAGATGCTAAGCTTCGTATTCCTGTGTAGGCATTGAGATTTCAAAGTGGGAAGCACCAAAAAGAATATCTTATTGGCTAATTGAATCTGTCGTTTGATTTCGTCATGCCCATTCCCATCCTTCGAGAGGTTCGTCCCTAGGTACTCGAAGTTGTCTATGTTTTCAAGGCTATATTCTTCTATCGTTATGTTTTGTCTTACTGGCGTCCTTTTCCTTGATTGGGTCATCATTTTTGTTTTCTGTTCGTTAATTTGAAGACCAACTTCTTTGACGGTTTCATCTAGAGTTACAAATACTTCCTTGGCGTCGCTGAACGAACGTGACATAATATTGATGTCATCAGCATAAGCTACTAGCTGTGTCGACTTAAATAAAAGGGTTCCTCTCGTCTCAATGAGGATTTTTCTAATGACATACTCAAGTGCTAGCTTAAAGAGTACAGAAGCTAATCCATCCCTGTGTTTTAGCCTTATATTCGTCTAAAACGAGTTGGTCATATTATTCTGAATCAGCACTTGTGATGTGGAGTCGGTCATGGTCATTTTCACCAATCGTACCAGCTTTGCTGGGATTCCGAGCTGCAGCATGATGCTATATAATGCAGTCCAGTTGATGCTGTCATACGCTTGTTTAAAGTCAACGAATATTTTATGAATATTTGTTGAATGCCCAGCATTTTTCCAAAATTTGCTTGATCATAAATGTTTGGTCAGTTGTCGATCTTTTACGCCTGAAACCGCCTTGATTTCAAGCATTTTCTCAGCCTGATGGGAAATCCTAAACTCTAACAATTTTTGTCAAAAGCTTGTACGACGTAAAAAGTAGTGATATGCCCCTGTAGTTTTCGCAAAGTAGTTTATCTCCGTTCTTGTGAATGGGACATATGACACTTTTTTGCCATTCATCCGGCATTGTTTTTCGTTACCGTATGCCTGTCTCCAATCCATGCATTGCCTTTAAAACGGAAATCCTGCCTGTTTTCAGGAGCTCCGCGGGAATCCCATCGATGCCCGATGCTTTGTTGGATTGATAGTGATATTCGACATCGCGATTCCAACCTTTACGTTGAAGTCGCCCAGCAGGATTTTCACATCGTTTGATGGCAGAGAATCATATAATCTTTCCAGAAGGTTATAGAAATTATCTTTCACTGCCTCATCCTTATCTTCAGTAGGGGCATGAGTATTCATGAGCCATACGATAAAAAAAACTTTGCTCGAATGCGGATCGCACACAATCTTTCGTTGCTTCGTTGCCTTCTTCGATTATTTGCGGTTTCACTTTTTTGTCCACGATGAAGGAAACTCCAAGTTCGTGACTTCTAGACAAAATTCCACTTTTGAAGATTGTGTATGAACTCTATGTTCATAATCTCAGCACCAAACAGTTTCGTTTCCTGGACAGTGCGAATGTTTATTTTGTAGTGAGTGAGCTGTTCCAGTAGAGCCTTGGTGGCCCCCAGTTTGTACAGGGTTCGCACGTCCCAGGTTCCAATAGAGTAGTCCATATTTCGTTTGCGTGGTCGTTTCCGTTGATCCGATCCAAGTATCCGACGCGAAGAATCAGGTTCCTGAATGAATAACATTTTACGGGAACGGTTTATTGGCTCATTGCCCAAACCCCAACCTGGAGGGCCAGTCTGGCTAGTTTTCCAGATTTAAGGCGCGGAAAACTTGCCCTCTACCTCCTTCGTTGGCAACATTCATGATCTGAAATTTCATGAAGGCTCCCGGCAGCCACCTGATGTGAAAATGTGAAGGTAGGATTCAGTAGCAGAGCTGTAGATGTTGTTTCCAGTCGGCATTTCTCGCTCGGGATTTCAATTGCTTCTTCGGTGACCAACACCCGATTTCGACCCCGTGGCCTATACTACCATTTGACAAAAGCATAAATTATACCTCTTCTGCTTCATATTGAGGTCAGCCCACTCTGTGAATTTGATTTGGATCTGATGACTTCATTAGGAGTTATAGGGGCACGAAACTTTTTAATTTTCAAAATCCAAATATTTATTACTTAATTTCACTTCAATATACATAATAACTATTTGAAAATTTAATGATGACACTGTGTAGTAAGGTATGGCAAAAATTACCATTGCTGGCAGCCCCATCATGATTTTTCCACCAAGCAACTGCCAAATTTGCCGTATAATAAGGCCATTTATTCTAAGCATTTCGTTTTAATTTCTTGACTGCACCGGAAATTATAGGGCAAGAAGTTTTATTTTCATGAGGGAATTTTCAAGATTCAAGACACGAAAGAGATCCAGCTACTGTATGAATTCTGGTGAAATCTGCTGACCGCATCGGAAATTGTACGGCAAATAGCAGTTTTTTTTCCTTACTGATTTTTCAAGATGGCACCACAGCCATAGAGGTGTCCACATTTCAAAATCACTTCTATCAAATCTGGTACTATAAAAGGTTAATAATGCTATTTGTGAATTGCAACTGAATTTGATTATTGGAACGTCAGTTCCCGAGAAGACAATATTTTTATACTAAAAATAGAGGTGTTGAAGGTTATTGTTCTTGTGTAAAGAGAAAATTCGAAAATTTCAATTTAATTTTTCAGGAGTGTCGATGATTTGAAGGTTTTCAATAGGTACTAGCCGCAGCCACAAGGTTGCCGCACTTCCATTAAAAGTCACACCGGCATATTTAACGTGCGCATAATTGCGTTCTGCTGTTTTCGTGACAAACTAATAATTTTGTCCGATGCTATCGCAATTTGAAACTTTTGCCCACATAGAGTTTGAAATTTCCAAAACAATATCATATTTAAGAAAAGCTTTGGAGTCGGTATACGTTGTCTATGCTATTATAAACAAGAAGAAAAAAAGGCGATCGCAATTTGATAAATCCAACGAATATGTAAACAAAAAGTCACCGCGAACGCACACGAGTGGACTATACATATCGTGGCACTGGTCTAAAATTGCCTCCGTTCACTCAATATGTGTTTGTTCGGAAAATTGATTTAGCACAGCTACTCACCTACCATATAATTAGACTCACCTTGAGCTCCTTCCTCATCGCTCCCGGACGTGATTTTCTCGCCTTGTTCGCAGGAGTTCGACTGGTTTAGTTCTTCACTCGAAGCACAGCTTCCATTCATGATGCTTTCATTGTCATTAAGGCGATCTGATTGATCCACGGAATTCAGACGGTAATCGTCGACAGCCGCGGCTCTTTGCTGCTGGGAGTGCTGCGATGGCAAGTGTTGCTGGAGAGCACTGTTTTGCAACTGTTGATGGAGTAAATCACTTTTTTGTGGCTGTTGTTGCTGGTGCATGTCCTCGAAACTTCGCGCTCGAATTCCATCGAAAGGTTTTATGTAGGGCTCGTGATTGTGTTTCGCATGCGATTCTGCTGATTCATTACTGGCCGTTCGCTCCTCAAAATCATCGAACGCTCTCCGCTTCAAACTTGCTGGCAGGATCTGAGATGTTAAGCAAGCACCCATAGACGATTGCGTTAATGATGGTGGTATGTGAACTAGGTCCTTGCCGATGTCACCACTACCCGACATTGAATCTTCGTAATCATGATCATTTTCCTCGTAGTAGGCGTTATTTGCGGCCTCCCTCAAGTGTTTGGCCTGTTCATCACCGTCTAGAACTGAACGTCTCCCAAAGTCATTATCACAGGTGCTTCCGAAATTCGAAGAGTCCGCAAAGTATTTGGAGCTGGCGGCGATTTCCCTTTGATTTGTCTCCTGCAAAGCAGTGGGACCAGAGGAATGAGAACCGTACTCTGTGTCGAAGTTATTGGCCAGATCGATTGTGATCGGCGGGGCCGCAAGGGAGCTTCCGAGACCTGAAACTGAAGATGACGATGGCGAAACGCTTGCCGCAGTCGTTTTGAAATGTGCTGAGTAATTAAAGTGATTGTATTTATCGGGGCTCGACTCTAATTGACTCAATTGACTTGACGTGAGATTTAAGTGATTCTTGCCGTTGTTCAATGGCTGATGATTGTCAGCTCCTCTTGTGTGATTTAATGGAGGACACCGAAGATCGGTAGCATCATTAAACTCGCCTGAAACCAGTTCAATAAAAAAGATTATGAATAGGAGATATAGTCGATCAGATAAAAATGTATAATTTGATCAAAGCAGTGTGCAATAAAATATCATTTGACTACCTCATTTTACTTGATCGTTATGATAGCAAGCATATCAAAGTATGAATTAAGTTGATCGCTTCAAAACGATGTGGATACGTCAGGGTTAGTTAATTGCATTAAAATCAGTCAATTGCATTAGAATTTAACATAATCGCGAAGTCGCGATAGTTTTAAGTGTTACCAAATAAAAAAAACGGACATTTCAATCAACCCCCTTAGCGGGGGTCCAACCCTCTTAACTATGGAGAAAGTAGGGTTTGTTAAATAAAGATAGTACCATCGATACTATCGATCGGTCCAAAAAAGTATTTAGATAAACTATACGTTCGGATGGTTGTTTTGGACATGGAGCAGTGGCGGCTCGTCAATGTACGCAAAGGAAGCAGTACTTCCCTTGCTAAACCACTTTGCACAAGCAAAAATTATTTCGCAGTCGATATTTAACAATCAATCATATTTGAGCATCCAAAAACATAACACTTTCTTTCTTTCTTTCTTTCTAACAGTCCAACTACAGAGCTTCGAAGGTAAATTTACAGCGACGCAACGAAAACTCATGCGTTTTATTTAAAACCTCAAGCACTGAGTACAATTCAATTCAGAACGCAGCGCATTGAGATATACTACACAGAGCACCGAAGTGATCTTGTTTCAATGCTCAAACTCGTAATTTTCGCATAGATCTACTTAGACGCTTAACCTACATGATGCCCACAATAATTCATCAATGAATGTACACAAAAAGCAATGCGGACGCTGCTCAGTTCACAGCGTCTTGGTAAATAGAGAAATTCGGCAAACCCTTGCCCATTCACCCACTAAACGACCCGGAAATCTTGGTGAATGAATGGAATTATAACGCTGGAGAGTCATCAGCGTCTCTGTTATGTTTCTGGTTCCCCTCATGATTTACGCTACAGAATCTGCAGATTTTGTTCTCCTTCTCTTCTTACAAGTTGTTCCCCTTCTGATTTGATGATTGCATGCTTTGTTCGCATGGTGTATGCGCAAGCTATTGTGATGTTCATGTGGAAAATAGAATGTGTAGGAGTTTATATTGTTTCGTGTGCAATTTTCCCCAGATCGGTTTGTTGTATCTGCTTTGGGTTTACTTTCACAAAATCAATTTCTTCGTTCAGGTGCTTTGGATGCTTATGTTGATTTTATTTCTGTATTGAATTTCTGGAGTGCTTTCTTTAGCATTTATAGTTCACATTTACGTCTTCTTCGCAAGAAAACGCACCTGTTATAATCATTTTAACTTAAATGTTTTGTATTGTCAGTACTAATACGGTCAGTTAAATATACAATATATGAAAGGGTAGTTTTTAAAGTAAATTATAACATAAAATTCGTTAAAACGAAAGCGTATTGAATAGATTTTATTTCGAAAAGTTAATATTTGCCCATTTAATATGGAGTTCAAAGTGGTAATTTTGCTTTGATTATGCCATAGAGGATTTATTGTGGCAGTCTTTTTCATCTAGGGTGGAAAAAGAATCTTATTGATTCTACGCAACCAGGGCCACTAATTTCAACCGATCAACCGTTCGCAAATGGCACTTTTCTTGCAAATTATGAGCAATTTATTTTTGCTGTCGTATGATGTTTTAGATACATATATTATGTGCTCTTGTAAATTTTATGTGCTCTTGTTAAGTTTATGATTATTCTTTTTGCTGTTTCATCTATTCACTTCCTATTCTTCTCCTACTGTTTCTGATTTCTCACCTTCAAACCACAATCCTCACACCTTCCCATTCTAGCAAGAGTGCTCTAAGATCTCTTGTGTTTTGAAATGCTTTTGCTCAAAGCTATTAAAATCACAGAAAATTGAATTGACTGATTAGAGCGAGATTTTTTTTTATGCAACTTTATACATACGAGATCAGGCATAAATTCTAAAAAAAATACTTTAAAATTATCGAAGTTAGATATGTTGAGCGATACAGACAGAAGAAGACTGAAAATGGTAGACCAAATATGTCATTATTTTTTTCAGATCGATACACACCTATCTAATTTAATTTGCTAAAAGATGCATTAAGTCTTCAACTATCAAAAAACTTTGACCACTTATTTAACCTGTAATATGTTTTCAACTTAATTTGGTTTATAATTTAAACAAAAATAATTAAATGAGTAATTTTTTTCGCTTTTAAATACTATAGATAATTTGAACTGCTCTGAGATTGTTGATCTTAGTGAGTAGGAAAATCACTTAAACAAGCTGTTGGCAATCAATTGGTGTCTGATGAGAAGCAGTGCATACTTTCGAAACCACTTTGTCAAAATAGAATTTTCAATGTAGATTAAAATTTTTAATGTTAATAAAAAGTTGTTCAATTTTAATCATCCCGCAAAAACAATTCCAATTTGATTCTGCCTTCGGAGGCTGATTCCGCAAAACGATCGAGTTTCCCGTTTCAATATGCTCGGCTTCGATGCTGTAGAAATGATATACGTTGTCTATGCTGTTTTATAGACAAGAAGGAAACCGTGATCAAATTCAATTACCTATATTATATGTCTATTTTATCTATATTATGCCGGGTTTCCACCAAAGAGACAAAACAAGAAACACGGACAAAAAATGTTTTTCTGAACAAAAACACGAATGTTTTGTAAAAATTCAACAGTTTCGAGAACATTTTTGTCTCTGAAAACTGTTTTAGTAAACAAAACACCTTCCCATCGCGAGTCGGTAAGATCAAAGGAAAACATGTTTGTTCGCAATTTTTGTGTCTATTTGGTTGAAACATGCAGTTTTTTCTGCGAGAACACTCAGTATATCGATTAATGTATTTTGGTCTTTAAATTTGTTTTAAATTTGGTTTTAAATTTGTATTCCTGTGTATTTCATATTTGTGTAAACTGAAGAATATTTCATATTTGTGTAAACTGTTATAATGAGCTCAAAAAAAGTAGTCACGATGATCTCATTTCTCCATTTAAGCCCACGTTGTCAGTAGATAAATCTTCCAATAATTCTTCCGTGCTATAATCAACTCTCCTTTTTAATTGAGAACTGGCCCAATATCCCGGTTTTTTCTTTTTTATGTCATTTATTAAAAAAAAATCACAGTTAATTATAAAATCACCGTCTTCAGACATTTCTCGGACACAGGATAAACAGAACTGAAAAGAAAACCTGTCTGTTCAGTTGAAACAGTCTGTTTACAAAAAACAGAACTGTTTTCAAAAAACCAAACAAGTATTTTGTTTTGTTTTTTGAAAACAAAACTGTTTTTCAAATTGTCTCTTTGGTGGGAACCCGGCATTATATGTCTATATATTTTATTTGTGCTTCCGTAAGTCTCAAGATCACGAGCCGCCACTGACATGGAGTCTTTGCAGAACGGAAAAAAAGGACGCGTTCGTGGTTTATTGGCTGCTTTGGACGAGAAAAATGTAATTCCTGACACTAAAAATGTGAAAATGTCCTTACTAGCAAAATACTGTGAAGATGATAAAATGCGAGCTTAGAATGCTCCCATTAAACCTCCCATTGCAGACGGCAAATGTCCCATCGATTGCTGTTACAATTCAGATACTGAATCAATGACTGTGTTCTGTGAATTTATTTCTGAGCAAATTGATTTTTTCCTGTGCTCAACGAACTGCTTTTCCTCAATCAAGCTGTTAAATATTCTTAAAATGAACAAAATTGTTTTTTTCTTAGCCATTTTATTTGAGTTCACAGTAATTTGAAATAAAAATTTCGGAATATACAGCGTTTCTATTCATTTTTGAAAAACGTCGCTAATATCGATAGTTTATCGATAGTTGTTGAAAAAATATCGATGTTATCGAAACGTCAAACTATCGATGTTTACCGTAGAGAAAGCTATTGAATTTGTTGCACAAATGGTGCAAATCACTTAGCACATAGACCAAAGTTGAATTGATATGAGCTCACAAAATCTTCATTTCCGATCTATGTAAACGAAAATTCAATTTTCCCTCCCCCAAAATATTTAAAGTGAAACTCGCTGCGGCGGCTGAAACGTTCGATGAATTTATATGATTATAAGATGTGTTCACTGTGATAAGAAACTGTGCGACACAAAATCGTATTAAATCACTTTCAATTAAGGCGAGCGCAATTGGATGGTTCACTCATTAGAACTAGCAGCTGACATGCAAACAAGTCATTACCGAAACACTAGATTCGAATTTTATTTCGCCCAGACGCAACCTCGTCACTGCTTCCCACTTGTCACCCACCATTTCACAGTGGGCGCTTACTCAGAACAGGTGAGCGAACCAGGTGAAACAGTGATGTCCGTGTCGGCACTATAGCTAGTATCACGTAATTCATTGAATGAAATGGAAATAAAACAGAACAATACGAAAAAAAGGAATTAAGTCTTAAGTGAAAAGCAATTTTCTTGTTATATTTGTCGACGTTGTTAGTATTGCTGCTACCTTTGGCAGTGGCGTTTATGTGCACAAAAACTAGTAGCCATCAACCATAGACTCGCGTCCGGATTCAACCATTCTAGATTCTACCAGCGTATTTCTTGGGCTCGTTGTCCCGGTGGTATTTAATATTTGTTCAACTGTACTGCTTCGTCATAGAAGCTATACTGATAAATCGATTAGGCACCAGACAGACATGCCAGATTCGCCAAAAGGAAAAATTGATTCTTTCTCGATCAATAGCGAGAGTTAGTTCGGAACGTAGCACACACGTTGAGTAGCAAGCACAACGCTGGTGAGATGACTTTTATTTTTCATTCAACTTGCCGAAGGAAATTGAAGGAAGTTTTTACATCACCCACTTAAGGCTAAGTTGTGAGGCTGATTAAGAAGTGTAGTAGTTAATTAACGGCTAATGGAAGCGGCTGACTTGGTTTTTGTCTTGGTATTCTAAGGTAAAATGGCTATTCAGTGAATCGCCGAATATATAATGTAAGCATGCGGCTACCAATCTGGATTTCAATCAAGGCAAATTATTTTTGTATTATGATGGATTTGTGGAGTTGATAAGCTGAACATCAAGCGACATCTGAAATTTTTCTATGAGGGAACAAGTTGGAGTAGTGCGAAAAGTTGGTTAAGGTTTTGCCTTTGCCTTCTTTACCTTGGCCGTAATTAGCACGCCACAGGTGCCCACTGCATGACATACTAAATCAAGTTACACGCCAATAACCAAGCGAACATGCATTCGAGCTGGTAATGGACCTTGCCTATGAAACACCTTCCATATCGTTAGCACTGTCGGAAGTCCAAAAAGGCAGCCACTTTATAATAACGAGGGAAGAAACATAACATTTTTGTAAGGCGTGATGAAAGAATTTGGATTGATTTACAAATCATGCTAGAAAACCTTAATGTATTAATGGTGCAATTTGGATCGAAATTCAATTAATCACTTAGCGTGATATGTCATAGACCGTGACATATTCAATTTCAATGGTTGCATAATTTCGTTCTCCTAAAGCTGCAACGTTTCAGCACACTAAAATTTACTATTAAGGTAACCGACTACGATTGAACATACCCAGGTACCAACAACAAAAAAAATAAAAGAGAAAAGTTAAATCATTGATAGTTCACATCAGTCGACCTGATTGCCTGATTGTTTAGTTTTCATAAGTTTTTTCAAAGCTGTGCAATCTTGCAGGATAACGAAAAGACGGCTAGTTTGAAGTGCTTAGAAGATAGATACTGGCGGTTATCAAAAGACAAGCCCTTAGTGATTAAATCTACGGATTATAGACGTATGCTCGTCGCATTTGCCGTTTGTCCTGCCCATGGTCAGAAGCAAAACTTTAATGCAATTTCGAAATCAGCAAATTATCAATTCAATCAGCCGGTTGTAGGATCGCATAATTTTGACCATCATTCTTCGTCCTTCCGTTTGATGTGTTAGCTGCTAAATTGAATGAAACTTTTAAAATAATTCGAACGGACTCTGTTTTTTACTACCGGCTTCAAGTGTAAACACCGGATGCAGTACGTTAACGCGTATTGTTGATCTGACATTGAAAAAAGTCTACAAAATGAGACGGCCTGTGCACATAGCACCCTGAGTTATACAATATAAAATAAAAAACCTATATAGCGCATACCTTTTATTACCAATTAAGGTGCGCACGCTATATACATAGTATCCTGAACTATAAAACATAGCTATAAGAGTAAATTTTCCATAACTCATGCGATTTTTCGCTACACACATGGTCTCGGTGCCAATGAACATAGCCCTGGGGCCCAGGCGGGGAACTAAAGTGTATGCATTGCTACTATAATCAAATGGTTTTATTTTATAACAGTCCAACTACAGAGCTTCCAAGGTAAATTTACAGCAACGCAACGAAAACTCAAACGCTTTACTACAAACTACAAAACATACCGTTCATTGAGATATTTATTTATTTATTTATTTATTTAAAAATAATCCATTAACAGGCAAAAAGCCCAATTATAAATAGATTAGCTTAGTACTAAAAGGAAATAAAAAAAAAATAGAAAAAATTAAGATATGAAAAACAAGAATCGAAAGACAAAAAAGATAAATAAGATTAAATATCAGCAAAAATAGCGTTGCGAATATTTCTTTTAAAGGTGGCAATAGAGTGTGGAAGAGGACCAAGTTGGAGGCCATTATGGGTACGTAATAGGCGCAAAACAGGAGAATGAAAGTAAGTTTCAGTACGGGCAAATGGTACATCAAAGACAACGGAGGACCTAATTTGCTTCTCACAATGCCGTTCATTAACCAGGGATGCAACAGATGAGTTTAGATGGCCACGGCAAATTTTATAAAGAAAGCATTCATCAAGGTAAACTCTGCGCTTTGCGAGGAGAGGGAGATTAAGGAGCAATAAGCGTTCATTATACGGCATATAAGGTAGCTTATATTTAAAGAGTAGGGTGCGACTGAACCTCCGTTGAACAGATTCAATGGCATCGGAAAGATAAGCGAAACGAGGAGACCAAACTTGAGTGCAGTATTCAAGTTTGGAACGAACAAGTGTAGCAAATATCTTGACACAAGTAAAAATATTAAAAGAATTGTGGCAGGAACGAATAGCAAGGCCAGCAGTCCGCGAGGCACTATTAGTAATGTTACGAACATGGATATCAAATTTAAGTTTACGGTCAAAGGTTACTCCCAGATCAGTAAAATAATCCACAGAGGCAAGGACGGATTCACAAAGTAGGTAAGGAAAGGTATTAGTCTGGGACTTCAGAGAATAAGACATGGCAAAACACTTTGAAACATTTAACGGTAGGCAGTTAGAGTTACACCAATCAGTAAGAGAGTTCAAATCATCTTGAAGAAGTAGATGATCATCTGAGCTACTGATTATTCGAAATAATTTCAAGTCATCTGCATAGAGCAAACAAGATGACGATAGAATCATAGGAAGATCATTGATGAAGAGGTTGAATAATAGAGGGCCTAATATAGAACCTTGAGGTACACCAGAGGAGGGCGAAAATGGTAAGGACGAAACGCCAGAGAGGAAGACAGATACTACACAGAACACTGAAGTGATCTTGCTTCAATGCTCAAACTCGTGATTTTCGCATAGATCTACTTAGATGTTTTGGCTAAATTATGCCCACAAAAATTTTGTAACCAATGTACTCAAATAACATTGTGGTCGCTACACCGTATTGGTGGATAAAAAAATTCAAAAAACCCTTGCCTCCTCCACTCCCTGAACGAACCGGAAATCTTCGTGAATGAATGAACTTAATACTCTGAAAAGTTATCAGCGTCTCTGTTATGTTTTTGTTTCTCCTCATCATTTATCTGTAGATTCTCTTCTGCTCCTCTTCTTACGAGCCCTTCCCCTTAAGAATTGTAGCATTTTCTGCTTTGTTCACATGTGCACATGTACGGTGCAAGCTATTGTGTTTTTCATGTGGAGAATAGAAAAAAAGGAGTTACATTTTTTCGTGTTTAATTTTCCCCAGATCGGGATTTTTCGTCTGCTTTGGGTTTGCTTTCCCAAAAGACGTAGTTTTTCGGTTCTGTTGCTTATAATGGAATAAGTGAAATTTTCGGTTACAATAAAGAATCAACCAAACGTGAAATTTTATTTTTTTATTCGGGCCTATAATTTTATTTATTTTATTCCCCAAACAAGGCATAAATTCAATACAAATATATAAACATGAAATAGATTGAAACAGGAAAAGGAAAAAAAACACTACAAATGAATATAACACTAATAATAAAAAAATGTAAGGTACAAATAAATAGCGCATAAATAAATAACTAATTGAGTAAATAAATAAGTTTGAAATATAAATAAATAAAATAACAATCAAATAAAAGAATAACAGCTAAAAATGATAGTTGAAAAAGCTACAAATGACTTGGATAAGGGAGGAATTGACGGATACCACATTTGGTTTATAATAATGTCTATTTACTTTATGAATTGATTTTATGACAGCACCGAAATTTATAGCGAAATTTATATTGCTAAGCGAATTTTTATGATTCAAGACACAAAATTTACCATAGCCGGCAGTCCGAACCGATTTTGTTAACCAAATTTCCAGCTACTGTATGAATGTTGTTAAAATCTAGTGACTGGATCGGAATCTACAGAGCGAAAAGCAGTTATATTTTTGTTTAGCAATCTTTCAACAGGGTTGCCAACACTTTTAAATCACTTCTTTCAAAACTTGTCCTGTTTAAAACCACTACATTCTCTGAATTTCATATTGATTTGTTTATCCGATCGTGAGTTCTCGTGAACAGAAACTTCTAGTGCTCATAACAGAGATAATTTCGTGATGGGTTGCCGTTCTTGTCGAACGTGTAATTCGGAAAATTATAATTTGACAGGGAAATTATAATTTGACAGGAAAAATAAAATTTATCAGTCGTTTTCATTTTTTTCTTTCAATAAGTAAACATTTTTCTGGACGGTCGATGATTTGGAGAATTTATTTTCAGGTGCCTGACGTAGCTAAATATATATATATATATATATATATATATATATATATATATATATATATATATATATATATATATATATATATATATATATATATATATATATATATATATATATATATATATATATATATATATATATATATATATATATATATATATATATATGTGAAACTTAAGTAAAAATAGCAAAACTGATGTTTTTTTCGAAAATCAGCAAAAACAACATCAAACGAATGATCACTCTAAATTTCAATTAATATATTTACAAGGTAGCTCTTACCACTTCAAAAGATTTGCCTTCCAATCAGCTCAATAAAGTGCCAATTAACAAACGCCACTTCCCTCGAATGATCAACACTCGATCGAAATATGAAATTTAATTCTCAAGAGGAAACAAAAACACAATTTCCACTCCGGGAAAGAGCCCGCACACATTTTCAAATTTCATCTTTTATTCTTGCAGGTAACCTAATGCTTCGCAATGAGCCACGAAATTACTTACGTAATGTGCTCCGTAATTAAATTAAGTAGCTCCGAAAACGCGCCAGAGAATCCCACAGCCGAAGACCTCTTTAGACGCTAAACAACTTCAAATTTGTTATTATAGACGTGCAACGAGCGGATTATAACATATTAAGATCGATATCTGCTTTCTCTATACATCTGTTATTAAGTATCTATCGTTGCTAATAACTCGCAGTAATCACAGGTTTACCGAACGCTTTAGAGTCCATTAGGAACTCCGAGCAAAAAAATGAATTAATTCAAAAATTATACACCTGGAAGGGAATAAAACAACTAATGCTACGGAGAAACAAGGCATCTATCTACAAAATAGATAAGTGCCTCTGACAACCTGAGCACGGCCTTGTATCCGACGCTTAATAAAGAGGGAAAATGTGGCCGGAATGTAAACGTTGATAAATCCTCTGTCTGATTGACAGCTTGATGTCTTGTTTTGCTGGAAACGATTGATCTGTCATGGGATTTTCGAATGGATCTGTATTTAGACTTCATTCACATGCAACTATACGACGCCATTCCGTTCCTGCTTCAAACCAATCTGCCCAGCATTATTGACTGGATTTCTTCAATCTGCGCGAATCTCTTGCTTATTGCATTAAAAAAAGTTAATCCCGATTTCAAATTATTTTTGTAGTAACTGAGTAATGAAAATATTGTTTTAAATATTCGAATTGAATGGTATTATGTTTATAGTGTGATTTCAGATAGAATAAACAAAAAATAAATGTCAAATCGCGAAATTCCGAGTCATGGTACGGAAATGTTGTAATGAAATCGGATACTGCCTATGTTACTGATATAATGAAAGATAGGTAAGATCATAAATCAATTTAAAATTACTTCGAAACTGGAATTTCCCAGAGGATACGAATGCAGCAACCATTTGTTTAGAGGAAGGAAATCAATATAAATTCAGTGGGAATGGTGAAACAAAGTTTTTTTCGTTCAAGTTAAGTGAATTTCAAAAATAACATCTGTATTTATAATATTTTCAAAACGCTTTGAGTAAAATTTTCAGGTAAAGTTTGACAATCACTTTTGTTTTAACAACATTTGTGACACATAACGAGAAAATTTCTAATGTCTTTTTATGTCCCATTCTAGCCCAGTAACTCTGCAATTGATTGACAATGTACATGCATGTCCTTACAAATGTTCGGAACAGCCAATTTAAATTTAGTCCCTTGAATTTTTTTAAATTACCTCTAAGTAGTTATACTTTTCATGAGAACAGAATATACATTGAAACGATGCAAAACTTTTGAAAGATATCAAACTTTTCACACGACATTCATTTCACACTATCTTTTCAATCAAATCTAGCCGTTGAGTTCGTGACTTTGCAACGAAGCTGAATAAAAATGGCACAAGAGCGCGTAAAAGTAATTATTTAGGTAGTTCGTCCCTTCGAATTTGCTCGAACTTTCGCTGGATGGGTGTCAAATAAAACTGGAAAACTTTTCGTGATATTCCCTCGAATGAGAAAAAATCAACATAGACAATCTTTTTCACGTCTAAGGATCACGACATGATATCGAGTTAAATGAAGGTACGTCTTAGCACGGAGTATTTAGTTATCTTGAGAAATTGTCTGCGGAATAATGATAGCAACCAAAGCCTAAGAAAAAAACAGACTTAATTATTCGCATCCACTTGAACTGTTAAGGGGTGTTTACACGTCCTGCTTGGGCAGCCGTTCTTGTTGCAGTTTGTATGGTAGGGAGTCAACTAGCATACTCACAGGCCCGGCATCGAGGCCCGGCAATTTGAAATTTTCAAAGGGCATGATTGCATTCCTGACCTTTTTCCTAGTGACCACAGATCTAGCTGCAAAGAGCAGAAGGTTTGGTCAGAGGCGCAGATGCCTTTTACGTTTCAATCGCTCCGGGTGGTTCGAAAAGTCAGTCCCCAGTAAAGCCGGTAGAGACTTGTTTTTGGACTTGTTAAAGTTACCATCCGAGCGTTTAAGAGGATCCTGCTTAGCTGATTGATCCTTCTCTAAGAATATGCGAAGCGACAACGTCTCCCGTGCACCTTTAAGACCCTCGCAGAACGATCTAAATGATTCTTTCTTGGAGGTAGTCACCATATTCTTATACCATACAAGCTGGAATGAGAAAATTCCTGGTACTTTTCTTGAGCTTCTATAGCTCTCAGTTCCACCAAGGAACCTCAGTTCCACCGCATAATCTCGTACTGATCGGACAGTCCTATTCAGAGCTGCTTGTAACGTCTCTATTCAGAGTACTCAACCAGGATTCTATTGACTTAGGCAATTTCATCCTACCACGAAGACAAGCTCTGTCTGCAAGTAGTCGATTGAACTTAGTCCAATCAGTGTTCCTGGGATTTCTTCTTTCCACCACGGGTGCTAGATCCATAGTTAAAGAGAATACCATGTAGCGATGATCAGAGAGTGAAAACTTATCCGATACATGCCATTCAGTTATCGATTTTACTATTCTAGACGAACGTAGTGATACATCATCACCTTCTGTTTGGGGTAACAAATGCGGGGGAAATTCCAGTGTTTAAAGTCATCAATCCCGTAGAAGTTATAAAATCGAAGAGTCAGCTGACAGGAAGTTAACATCGCAGCCCACCAGAAGTTCTAGTCTCTCAACGTACCGGACCAGGTCCTTCAACTCCTGTATTTGTAGCGAGAGTAAGGAGTCAAAAAGAAAGTAAGCTGAGGTGACTACTGTGCATTTCAGCCTGCCATTTTTCTGGTACTGCACGATAACCGCTGACAGGTCCCAGCTTGAAAACTGTCTGAGCATGGTGGCATCAAGCAGATTGGAAACCCGAACACAAGTCGTGGGCCGTGTTTATCTTTCATCATAACAGATCTTTGACTTCGTGATTGAACTGAGTTCGGAAATCCTGTTGACTCGAATCCACGGCTCCTGTACAAGTGCAATGTAGAAGGAAGCTTACAGTTTTCTCAATTTTTTGCTCAAAAGCTAGGAAGAAGCTTTGACGTATTGCAAGTTGATCTGAACAAATTGTATACCTTCGGGCATAGAAATGTATGGTACAGATGCCTTTGGATCCCTTTGTAGGGACTCTTAGACAATGTTGGCGTGAAAGAAACTATCGCCAGTAAAAAAAAAAACTATAGAAAAAATATTCCATTCGACCTCTGCGTTTTGTTTTGGCGCCCTGTCCATTGACAGTCGCAAGATTTGATGCTCCATCACTTCTTGATTTTGTTAAATTTAATCGCATACAAAAAGTAGCTAAACACCATGCGGTAAATGTCCCTGAGCGTCGAGAAATTTCTCTGGGCAAGAACGATCACCAGGTTCCATCGATTGTGGGATTCATGTACTTGCTGATCCAGTGTTTTACATCGATGCCTGGATTCAGCTTACCGAGTACGCCAGTGATATCATCTGCGCTTTTGGAAGGACCAGAAATTGAACAATTGACATGATAGGGTTTGGAAAGATCGGGGTCTAAAACGATAAATTCGGGCCGACGGCCAGTACTCAATTTCGGAACAATCTGTGTGAGCCACTCTTTAGATGTTTGATTGGAGCAGATTACTTGGATGGAGGTGACCGTCCACAAACGTCACTAGCATGAAGTTGAAAACTAGTCTAAACGCCACTATCTTTCGCCACAGTTCGTTTTCGAGGATAGCGCATTGGCCATCGACCAGTTTGCCATCCTTGACAGACACACCTATCACAACGATGAGAGAAGAAGACACAGCTTCGGCGTACGTTTTCTACCCTGCTCTCGCAGATGGTGTGTTCGTGCCAGAAAGATCAGCCTCAGAGATATTTCTCTCGTTGATTGTGGCACTTTTCGGCACCCTTGCATTTCTTCCGTCCACCACCGGTGACTGATTTGGCATCTCCGTTGAAGCCGGTCGCTCCTTAACTTTCAGCGTCGTCGCTGATTCCCGATTTGCATCGGGAAGTAACAGCTTCTCGTACATACTCCTCTTCTATCGACGGCTGAGAGCTTTCCCTAGTTCGCAATGTCCAGTCGGCGTGGTTTTGCACCCAGTCATCAGCTCAGGACATTTTCGCTCCGAACTGGCAGCGTTCATATCAGCAATCAGCCTTTCTTCCGTTACTGCAGGTAGGATCAGAAGTTTCGCTGCCTGACATCCAATCTCCAGGGAAACACCTGCAGTTATTACTGCATTAGTCTACATCTGTATATATATATATATATATATATATATATATATATATATATATATATATATATATATATATATATATATATATATATATATATATATATATATATATATCTATATATATATCTATATATATATCTATATATATATATCTATATATATATATATATATATCTATATATATATATATATATATATATATATATATATATATATATATATATATATATATATATATATATATATATATATATATATATATATATATATGTGCAGAAACATAAAATATATGTACAATATTCATATGTACATCATACGTACAGTAAAACAAACGTCCAAGAATCATCTAAAAATGACAAAAAAGGGAATGAGAGCATGAAAGTCTGTGGTACATAAATTAACGTACTCAATCAATATTGCTTTAGCCCTAGGTTTGAGTTGACTTGACTCGTGTAAACCTAAAAACGCATGGAAGGATGTGTAAACACCCCTTAACTTGGTGCTACAGTTGAACGTCAATAAAAATGGAAAAATATTATTTTCCGAGGACTTGTTATCAGATAGCGTGCATCAAATACGCTCAAAAATGTGATGCATCAAATTTGAAATGATTTCCTTTGTCGTGCCTTTTGTAATTGGCTTCGATTACACATTTTGCAGAGCGAACACAATACAAGCAAAGTTTCATGAATATGACAGAATTACTTATTGTGCTCTGTTTAAATTATTGGCATGAAAATTTACGGTCGTGTCATAGAGTTGTCGACTTAGATATGCAATGCAAGTATACACATGAGCCTACTTGTATGTATTTCTTTCGCTTCATTATTTTGAAATTAGAAATGTCTGAGTGCATTTATAAATGAGTTATTCATTTAAAATATGTAAACTGTCTTCAACGCCATTATATGATCAATTTTTAATGAAGATTTTTGCTCAATTGGTCTTACTGTTTACATAGTGTAAACATAACCAATCATGATATTGATATATATACATATACAAACAGGAATATATATATATATATATATATATATATATATATATATATATATATATATATATATATATATATATATATATATATATATATATATATATATATATATATATATATATATATCATCAAAAAAATTCAATGACTATTTCTCGGGAACGCGAAAATCCGATTAAGCTGGAGCTTTCAGAATACGTTTGTGTATATGCAGAGGAGGCCCAAGTTTCACCAAATGATAACTATTTTTAATCTTTTGGCGCCGGCGGCTATTTTAGTGATATATAACATATGCCTATTATTCTATAAAAAAATAGTTTTCAAAAAAACTAAGTTTGCAAAATGAACTTTGAACGTGTTTTTCAAAAAGATTTGATAAGGTTTTGGAAATTTTTAACCCTTTGTGTGCGCTAGGTACCTAAAATGAGATTGGGAAGAAAATAAGAGATTTGAAATTTTTTGAATTGTGATAACTTTGGACAGAGGTATTGAACCATAACAAAACTTACAGAGCATATTAATGTTATTAAGTTTTATACTTATGTAGATTTGCATGAACGTGCTGGCAGCCCTGTAGCTACAGTAGGCGCTGAAAGTGAAAACCGTCAGCCTATCGACTCTCCTGAAATATGTTCGCCTTTAAGAATAAAAGCAACTCATGTACAAATATTATGCTTTGCCTTCACAGTCAAAGTAAAGTTTTCGAAATTACATGTCAGACAAGAACGGCAACCCTCTCCAATAAACCTACATTTTTAGCATCAAAAACTTCTGTTCACGGGATTTCACGACCCAATAATCAGATACAGTTGAAATTTACAGAATGTTGGTCTTAAGTAGGACCAGATCTGATGGAAGCGATTTTAAAATTTGAGCAATTCTGTGCCAGTGGTGCAATCTTGAAAAATCATAAGAAAAATAACTGCTTTTGGCTCTATAAATTCTGATGCAGTTACCAGATTTTGACGAAATTCACACGGTAGCCACGTTTGATAGAAATTTGGTTGAAAAATTAAATTGGAGCTGCCAGCTATGGTAATTTTAATGTCTTCAATTTTGAAAATTTGCTCAGGAAAATAAAGCATTTTTCCCTATAGCTTCCAGTGCAGTCATGGAATCATAAGGAAATTCATATGGCAAATTCAACTTATTATAGACAATACTCAGCAGATATCTAATTGGAAAAACAATAATAGGGTTGCCAGCTATGGTTGGTTTTGTATTTGGTTTTTTTTCGGCATATCTTTAGTAAACGATTTCATCATAACATTTTCAAATCATAGTGATCTTGGAATGAAAATAAACAACAAATATTACGACCTAGATAATTTGAAAACTTCTGGGGATGGTAACCCTATGCTTCCTATGTAATCATCGGATCAATACGAAATTCGCAGAGTAGGTTGACTTCAACGTGAAGCAGATGTGACATATTTTTGACTTCGATGCTAGATGTATATAAAATAAAGATATTCCAACATTATTCAAAATTTACTATTTCAAACTTATATTTCAATAGAAAAATGAACTTGCACTATTGAAAAATACAATTTTTCCGAACTGCGTGCATAAGAATTCTTATGCGCAGTATTTTTATAAAAATTGCGGCTACGCAGCCTCACTTTTTCGTAAAAATAAGTTACAAGTTACTTAGTGCATTATTTTTCAAGAAAGTTAATGCAGTGGGTAAGTTGTTACTTGATCGCTTACTCGACAAACTTGATTACAGTGTAAGTAATGAGGCTTCGTGAATAATTTAGTACTTCCAGAATCAATTCTCAAGTAACATCTTGCCATTTTGCCTACAGGGTAGCTAGTGGTAGAATCCACACTCAAAATCTGCACAAATTCTCTAGCGGTTCTGATGGGCTAGGATTTTTTTTGTAAATTTCGGTTTGTCATAACTTGTTATATAAACGTGATATCATTAGGAAATCCACACGAGGCGTATGACTTCTTACAAGTATGAATTCTGTTGCTTTGTGTTTGGTTTTGTTTTGTATGTGTCAAATTCTTTTTTTTTTTTTGCTGTTCAACAGACCAGGAACATCCAAAGGAACTATCATTTTAGCTGCTGAAGCAACCTGTTTTTGTCTTGGTACCTTCTTTACTGAATCAGAAGCAGCGTCGAACGAAATATTCTATTTAGCAGCTGAAGCATCGTGTTTTTGTTTTTGTGCCATCTTTATTGGTGTACTAGTCTATATTTCTGACTTTTGTTATATTAATCATCGTTTTTTACACAGCGTACAGCGTATTTTAATCATCGTTTTTACTATGGTTAGTACCATTTGCTGCCGATGTGATATATGCAGCATTCACTTGATAAACCTCGGAAGGCGCAAAGTGTTCATCATACTCGGTGAATCTTGAAAAAGAAACCGCCTATTCCGTCTGATGTTAAGGACTTTATATCCCCCAAAAAAACAGTGACTAACTTGTCACATGAGTTAAATCATATTTTCTGTAGGTGGATCTTGTGAATGTCCTTAGCACCATAGAAAAGCATCACTGTGTGGACTGGTTGAGAAAAGTTGCTTAGGTCCGCCATCTTGTACGTTAATTGCTTATGCGAGATGCCCTCTACATGATGACCAGGGTGCGACGAGTCGAGTGACAGTAGCTCTGTCTCTGACTATTGATCGAATATCGAATTAAAACAAATACTCGTTTTACCCGCTCTCTCCATCTTGCCCATGCGTCCCCTAAACTCCTCTTAAGCTTAGTACTGTGTTTGATTTCACGTGAAATTTTCATACAAAATTTCACGTGAATCTGTTTCGGCTAAAATTTAGCTCGGAAATAAGCAGGAGTTGTACTCAGTTTTTAGCATGAAAAGTTGCTTTGAAGTTGCTTTTGCTTTGAAAATATAGATGACATTGGCACATGTCTCCAATCATTTCACGCCAATTTAGTTTGTGCAGTTCATTCTTTCGAGCTAAAAAGTGACATTTGGTGTTTTGATTTGAAAATTGGATTGTGCAAATGTCTTTCCAATAAGAAAATCGATCGAAAATTAAAATTCTTGACATTTTATCCGTCAGGAGTGAGCAGTG
This sequence comes from Nemotelus nigrinus, assembly GCA_947369275.1. Classification (NCBI taxonomy): domain Eukaryota; kingdom Metazoa; phylum Arthropoda; class Insecta; order Diptera; family Stratiomyidae; genus Nemotelus; species Nemotelus nigrinus. Next base: position 218,196,985 of record OX376372.1, read on the forward strand.
TCTCTGCTTTCCTCCGTTGTCAAAACTTTCAATCGAAAGAATGGCCAGATAATGGAGACATGCTAAAATTTAGCTTCACGATTAACTCAATACCAGCCTTTACGTAGTAATATCGTGGCGCGAAATGATTGGAGACATGTGTCAACGCCATCTGCATTTTCAAAGCGAATACAACTATCAAACAATTTTTCACGCTAAGAAGTGAGTAATTGTTAAATTTTAAGTTTAAAATTTCACGTGAATTTCATGACTCCACGTGACGTCAATTCTATAGAAGCTTGAAAGAGTTATTTTGCAGGCCAACGATCTCGATGCATTAAACGCTTGAGCTGTTACCATCCTGAAAATCTAATAAGTCTACGATTCGCATTACTAATTTCATAATTTCACCGTGAAACAGCATAATTTTAACAATTCATTCCATATTTCTCCCACGCGCAGAATAACTACATAATCATCAGCGATTTGCACATACCCATAAGACCTTTACCGTTTACAAGTTTTTGGCATTCCAATCGGCGGTTCACATTCAGCAAGCAATCACATGCTCACCTAAAATAGGTTGAAAGTAACCGTGACCATTCTGCACTTATTCGTTGCATCCCGAGCCAAGACTCGTTATCGCATTATAGCGCTAGCACCAGAACTAGCACGCTTCCAACCGTTCGTAGCGCAGAGAAATGCTTCCCATTCGATACCCACTCTAAACATCAGATTGGACCAAATCGAAGCAAAGTGCTTCTGAAAAACCTCAATTTGAAAAGCCACAGGTGATTATATCCACAAAGTACCCGTTCAATTTAATCGATCGAGATTGACAATAACAACGATGTGCCAGCAAACCTCACCCGCAGCTACCAAAATTAGTTTCAGTACCGAAATTTTGAGCAATTCTACATTTGACGATATAATAACGTAGATAATTTCAGAGAATAACAAAACATTGAAAAACACTTGTAAAATCAATAAAACTTAGCAATCATTCATCATCAGTATTGCTTGAAAGCATGGCTTCTGATCATACATACATATAGGTGCACGAGGCTGGAGCTCTGAGGAATTATTCGGAATGAGCATTTATAATCGGTTTGCGGGGTACCAGCTTCGGGCTCACTGCTCGAAAATCAGCAAAATAAAATAGAACATTTTGTTGCAGAAAAATTCTCATTCGAATATTTTACAGTAAGGATGTGGATTCATGTGGAACCTCTTATAGGTGGATATTTTCAGTTTAATTTAGAGCTCACGACTCTTCGAAATCGTTCGAATTTACCGATTATGTTAAGCATTAGCATCCGAAATGTTTTGAATCAGCAACACTATCGATAGCTCTAGCCTGAAGTAGCAAACCAAAACTAAGCAGAATAATGACGCATTCATCACCCGAACGAACTTGTACGACACCAATTTATCATTAATCAAATCGAATAGAGTCTAACCGACTTCAATCGCACAAAAGCCGTGAAATCTTAATTAACGATCGTTCACATGAACGAAAACTCATGAGCAGCGTCAAAGCCGATGCTTTGTTCTATTTGAAATTAGTTTGAAATTACCAATTGGACTAGTGTGCCAGCTAGCTTCCAGGGAAATTTCTCGTTAGAGGCACTTTGTTATTCGCCATAGAGACTTCAGGTCAGAGTAGGTAGTTATTGGGCGTAGTAACCTTTACCCGCGAATTTCGCGGCTGCATGCAGGGATAATGAAGATGTCAAAGTTTTAAGTAGCTGCCTCAGCTCGAATGATCAGCGATTAGAGAAAAATTATTGGAAATTATAATTAATCGTTTCTTGTTGTGATAAGTGGTCTTCGATTTATTGTTCTGACTGAAAATAATAAAATCTCTGCAGGAAACGATGGCACAATGGAATTGGCATTGCCTTTATATTCTATGTGTATTAAAAGTCTTCACATCAAGTGTGCTTACCACTCATCTCGTCTGTTCTATCTTTGAGTCCTAAGATTGCATCTATTGTATGGCGCGGCGTAACAGGCTGACCCGTAGAATTGAATTTTCGTATAGATTCCTTATAGCAGACGTCACCATCTGAAAATAAATATGATGCTTCTGTGAAATATCAATCAGAACTAAATCTTTTCGTTTAACATGAATGTCCACACATATGTATGTGAATAAAATTTCGAAATGAATTTAGAATCCAAAATTGAAGAGTAAGAAACGATAAATTTGATTGTAGTGCAAAAGTTAAACCTCGCATTTAATGTGGATATGTAGAAATTACAATCTGAAGAATAAAAGTTATGTATTTGCCATTTTACTGAGAAGTTTAGCAAGTAAGTTACATTTATTTTTAGGTAATATTGTTTCCTAAACTTTCATATACGGTAAAGTGAAGTTGTGCTTCAACAAGCCATTTCGTGTGTGGAAGTTGATGTTGGTAGGAGCTTCATTTACAATTCATGTATAGTAGAGTGGAGTGATTAGTTTCACGATTCACTTAACTCCTGATGTAGTTACTCACAGCTAAATCCTTACCGAGTATAGGAAATCTAAAGTCACATATGTACAATTCAAATTACTTTGAAAGTCAAAGTTTTGTGGGCGGTCACAGACCACGTTCAATCACTGAACCTTCAATGCTAGATCTTTTTGATGTTGCGATCTTTCCGTATTTTTCGATAGCGCATTAAAATAGCTCCGTTGAAGTTTATGGAGAAGAATATATTAATGTTGACTAGAAGTAGACATATAGAGCTCTGTGACTTCTGTGCGAGCAACCTTGTAGCTACAGTAAGCACATGAAAAAAATTATCCAAATCATCGAGTCACTTGAAATATTATCGCTTTTCAAAACAAAACGTTATAGCTGCCCTACTAAGCATACAGTTTCTATCTACATTTTAGTAGTTTCGAGATATTTACTGATTTGTGTTTTGCTTTGTACTGGAGATATATGGAGAGTGCATTTTTCAATATTGATTTTAACATACTTCCACATAAGATATGTTTTTCAAATTTTGTAAAACTATGCAACAGAGTATTTAATTTTCGAATCCGGTGTTAGCTCAAAAACGAGAAAAATGCAGATAGAACCTTTATGCTTAGTAGAGCAGATAAGTTCTATGCTTTTTTTGAAATTTTCAAATTTCTTCGTCCTACAAGAAGCCTTTCATAAAAACACCTATTTTTTAAGCACTCTAAACTTCTGTTCATGACCAAATCGTCAGATCAAGATTAAATTCAAAGAATAATTTCCATAGGACCAGGTCTGATAGAAGTTATTTGAAAATGTGGGCAACCTTGGGGCTGCTATCGGAATCGTATGCCACAAAAATGATCCATGTTCACGTATAAAATATTCTCCATTTGGAAAAGCTTTAGACCCCACACACATTGTCTATGCAATTACAGACAACAAGAGAAAAAGCGATTGCGAATTAAAATGAGTAAATATTATCGTTGGATATAAGTCATAGATGTTAAAATTTGTTACAGCTAACGTAAATAAAAATCAACAATCACCCACTGCAAGCGGTCACATCAATCAGGTATGCTCTATTAGCTGGTGTTTGATGAGAGAGAGAGTATATAATTTCCAAACCACTTACTTAAATTTCAATTTTTAATCATCTCACAAAAACAATTCCATTTGATTTTAATTTTTAAATAAACTTAAAACTCGGATTGGTGTGTTTTGTCACTCGTGTTTTTCATCAGTTTTGTAAGCACTTTGAGAAATGAACAAAATTTCTAAATTTTCACTGCATCTAGCAGCACAAATGAACAAAATCATTACAAAATTGTGTTAAAAATTGTGTTGTGTGGAATTAGGATGCAAATGTACACGAAATAATGTGCCCGGCCCCTTCCGCTTCACCCCGTCTTCTAAAAACTGAGTTGAGATGATCAATCTAATAGAGATTTATGTCGGATAATGATTCGATGATTCGACGTTTATTTTAGGGGTAAATAATTCCAATATAAGGTCACTTTTAGATTTGATGATTGTGATCGGTCGTTCGTTAAATCGTAATATTAACATATTATATATATATATATATATGTATATATATATATATATATATATATATATATATATATATATATATATATATATATATATATATATATATATATATATATATATATATATGTATATATGTATATATATATATATATAAAACATATATATATTTGAAAAACTTTAAACATTTTTCTATTCGACTAGCAAGCAATCACTTACATTTGAATACAACTCACCGTTAATTTGGATTGTTTGAACTGAGTTAACGTCTTCAGCCAACGTGATTGATATACAAGGGTAATTTGATAAGTCTGTGACCTTTTGAATGAAATATTGTTTTTTTTTTGCAATTAAGCGTTTTATTTTTAGTAGTAGTCTTCTTTTAGCATAATACATTTAGTCCAACGTTTTTCCGATTTTTTTATTGCTTCCAAATAAAATGTTTCCTCAGGACTATCGAAATATGCGTTTGTTTGAGTGATGACCTCAATATTTGGCCTAAATCTCAATAAATTCAAATTTCTCCTGGTATGGGAACAGGAAATAGTTGGAGGGGGCTAAATCCGGAGAATATACTGGATGGGGTAGAAGCTCGAAGCCCAATTTATAGATTTTTTCTGCTTCAAATCAATATCGAATCTGTTCAAAAGCTCTGAATAATATTCGCCGATCACCATTTTATCCTTTTTGAGGAAATTAATGTGAATTATACCGCGTGCATCCCAAAGAATTGCCGCCATGTCCTTTTTGGCAGACCGATCTACATTGGCTTTCTTGGTGCACGTTCACTCGAAAAAAAGCCACTGTTTTTATTGTTCCTTGGTCTCTGGTGTGGTGTGGTGTGGTGTGATCCATCCATGTTTTGTTTACGGTAACAAAACGGCGCAAAAACTCAATCTGATTGTGCTGAACATTTTTCAATCCTCCAATATCATTCCACGGATTTTATCGATGATTGCTGGCGTGACGACCTCTTTTTGGCGACACATACAATACATTTCGGCGGTCTGGCTCATATTTGTTAGTTCACGTTAGCTCAGACCAGAGAGCAAGGCCCGCCTAGGAAAACCTAGTCTCGATATTAATGGAAAGCAGCACCAAGATTGGTCCTGTTTTCACTAAAACCGAACAGAAACGCCAAAGACAATAAACCGAATATTTGGAACTCACTACTGTAGCAGGTCTAGGGCGGACTAAACCTTGCTGTCAGTGAAATTTGTATGATTAACTAATGATGAAAGATTTATTTATAAACTATCTTTACAGCATTTAGTTTAAAACATACACCGTACTCATAGATTATGTCTTCAAAAGGACTAAAAAAATTGAATGTTTTTTTTAGCTTAAAGACAACCTAAATATATGTGCTCTTTAGTTTGCCTGCCAAATGGTTATTGGAAAATATGATAGCTGGCTGCTCTAGCCTAATTTTTCAAACAAACTCCTATAAAATCTGGCTTAAAAGAAGGTCCAGATACTGTGTGAATTTTGTTGAAATCTTTCAAAATGGCGTCACTGCCACATGAATGCATATAATTCAAAATAACTTCGACCAGTCCTGCTTTTACATAGGACTAATATATCATGTTGTTGTTTTAACATTTTTAAATTGAGAGGGTGAACAAAATGTAAAATTTATCAATAATTTATCTATTTGGTCAAAAAGCGATAATTTGTCAAGAGGGTCGATGATTTGAAGGATTTTTTTTTCAAGGGTTGCCCGCACGTTCATGTATGGTTCTAGCTATGTTGTTTATTTTTGGTGTTATACCCACTACAATTGCATGAAATTGTCCTCAGATGAGAACAAAACTCCAATCAACATGATAGACGAATGTTTGATCTAATGTTGCCTCTACATTATGGTCCATCATGTGGCCCAGGTAGCTATCACCATTGTGTTAACGGGCGATGGCTTCTAGTGGGCGACAGTGGCGCAGCGTGGAAATGGTGATGGCCGAGAATGTCTTTCGGTGCGGTTTTTCACACAAATCAAAGCGAGCCATAATGCGCTACCGAAAAATCAGGCCTGGCCCATTGTCTAGTGTCAACTTTGAGATGGTGGAAATGATGCTAATTATTGCACAGGGCCATAATGTATGTTATAGGGGATATTATATTTGCCTTATTGTCTAGTGCTGCTCAAGACAATTGATATTTTCAGGAAAAGTCTTATTCTGGAGAACAGAACAGATTTCAATCGATTTTGTATTTCAAGCATCAAAGAAGTTGGATGCAAGCGTGGTATTCAGCATGCACTTTTGTAGCAAAAACTACTTCCATTTCTATAGTTCAAAATAAAGGTTTTTGTTAAGTGTTATATCAATAGTCTAATACTAATACATATTTGTAGTGAGGGTGTTGACGAGAAACGCAGTACAATCGATTCATAGGTATGTCTTTATAGAAACGCTGCGATCGCATACCGCATATACGCTTAAAGTGCACCTTTTGAAGAACGTGCCAAGTCCATTAATCGAGCCCTGACTTCAAAAGTATTCCAAAGCATATGAAAAGAGGCACAATTCAAAATAAGAAAAAGATACAATTATTTCAACTTTCTGAACATAAGGTGTGGTGTGTTTCGTCAATATTAGAAAACTTGCTCTGATTGTAAGTGAACAGATAGAGCTGAAAGTGAAAGCTATAGATGAGATGATGGATCCCAGGAACTTACGCCCCTTGTAGACGGCTCTGAATTTGACACAGTTAGCTTTTCAATTTCTTTCAATCTTCCAAGAGGGTTGCCACCTTTGTCATTAAACAGATTCTTGTGTAAAAGTACTGTAAAAGTATCTTTTAATATAGTTCCTTTGTACAGGTCAAAAATAAGGATCTGTAGCATAATAAATGGCATTTGTTTGTAACGAACTACGAGAGTTGATCCTAAAGTAAACTAAAATAATCGGATATTTCTAGTTCGCATAAAATTAAAAAAAAAAATTTACTACTTTATATATTCTTTAAGTCAGCATAAAAACACATAAATAGGCCACGATTTCAGGGAGGTACTTTCATTTGAATACGAATAGACGAAGAGAGAACATCAAAATGAAGAAAAACGAAATTAGAGTTGTCATTAAGTACCTGTGTTTGAAAAAAATATTTACCAAAGACAGTGACAGCGACTTGGTGGAAACACTAGGGGACTCTGCTCCTTCATTACGCGCTGGGTTAAGGAGTTTAAGCTGAGAAGAACATCCACTGAAGATGAACACCGCGAAGGACGTCCCTCACTGAAGACAGTCGTGTTGGCAGATCGACGATTGACCATCAGGTATGTAGCTGAGGTCACAGGGATCTTGTGAGGCAGTGTTCAAAGAATCGTTGCCAACGAATTACATATGAAGAAGGTCTCTGCGCGTTGAGTGCCGAGAATGTTAACCGACGAGCCCAAGGAGAAACGGGTTAGTATTTCGATGGTGAATTTCGAAAATTTTCCAGGCAGATCTGGAGAAGTTTTTGTCACGTCTCGTAACCATGGACGAGACCTGGATCCACCATTTTGATCTAGAAACCAAACATCAATCGGTGACCTGGAAGTGACCCTCTTTACCGATGCCGAAGAAATTCAAGTCGAGTTCGGCAAGGAAGGTGATGTATCAGTTTTTTGGCACGCTGAAGGAATTATTATGGTCGAATATTTGGAAAACGAGGTCACTATATCAGGCTATTTTTACGCAGACCAAATCAGAAGATTGCGGAAGGCTATTAGAAAAAAAGACACAGCAAAATGCGAGCCGGAGTGCTGTTTCATTAAGACAACGCACCAGCTCACAAGGCTGCAGTTGCGATGGCTGCAATTCAAGAAACAGGATTCACGCTGCTTGAGCATCCATCCTATTCGCCAAATCTAGCTCCCAGTGACTTCTACCTCTTTCCTCGGCTCAAGCAACACCTTCGAGGTAAGAAATTTGAAGATGATAGCGAAGTGATGCCCGCTTTTGAGGCGTTTTGGGAGAGTAAAGACAAACAATTTTTTTTAAGGGTGCCCTGGGCTTGGAAAAAAGATGAACTAAATGTATTAACTTGTTTGGACACTATGTTGAAAAATAAATATTTTTTTTTAAGATTAATCACCTTGGTTTATATTGATTATTATTACTTTTGGATCAACCTTCGTATGTGATAGTTTTGATTAATCAACGACCCATTGACTCATAGTTTTGATGATATCTTCGAATTTACATATTTGAAGTCAAAACAAAGCAGAAAACATGGTCTAAATCTCTTGCCTGATCGTGATGAAAATTTCAAGCCCAATCTGAAAATCTCGAGTCAGGCTCGTTGTCTAATTTCATATAAAACGTGGATATCTGGAACCAAACATAAATTCGCGAGTCGAACTCGTGGGTCTGATCTAAAATATGTTAAAAGTTTCGATACTCTATCTCCGCCGCTTAGACTTTCTTTCCCGACCATTCGGGCATATCGCATGGGCCAATTTATTCCGAGTTGAATAGTATGATAAAAGATTAATTGTCTCCAGATAGCCCCGTATATATCCGATTTCACCGTTGCTGACTTCCTTTAGAAGAAACGTAAATATCTTTAAAATGATATGTAGAATGCACTTTTTTAGTTCCTGTTGATCGAGGATTTTTGAAGTGGCAATGTCATACTGAAAATAAAGAAAGCGGCAACGAAATGAACGCAAAGAGGTATGTGAGCAAACTGAAAAACCACAGAAAATTCTGTCTAGCTTCTTTTCTACATGTAACGTTTGCAAGAACAAGCCCATACCTTTCCATCACAGATACGGCTATTAAGGGGGGAGATACATGTAACTGCTAAAACAAAAACGATTTTTTTTTATTGCATCAAAGTGTTCGAAATACTCTTAAAATATACCAAAAGAAGTTTTGAAGCGATATTCGTATTAGTTCTCGAGTTATAGCCAGTTACAGACAGCGCGGCGTTCCCCAGGTCCGTGGAGCTTTAGAACTTTAAACGCGTTTTTCTCAAAGTAGTACTTTTTCAATTTCCGTACAAGATATCTCAAAAAATATTGAACCTATTCGGCTCAAATTTATATCACATGCACAAAAGAGTATTATCTCATCGTTGAACCTACATTTTCTTGTAATTTCGGAAAAATAATTAGTTTACCAATGTTTAAAACGTGATTTTTTTAAAAAAAAAATCAATTTTTTTTTAAATCTAATATTAATGTAAAAATTTGATTTTTTTTTCTAAATTTTATTGGTTCACCTATGAACTATAGATCTCATAAGCATATTTTTTTTTCTCTGAACGCTGCAAGTTTCTCGGAAAAGGCGTTAAGTTGTACGAGGCTGTTTTTGATGTGTTTTTTTCATTTGCTCGCATCGCCTCCATTTTGTGTTAAAAAGTTATTAAAAAAATATTTTCATTTACTATAAGATATGTACTTTGAGGATTTAATATTAAAAATTTTCTGAATAAACAATATATATATTTTAAGTCAATCTGAAATTAGCACTTTCTTTTCCATTTTACATGTATTTCCCCCCTTAATGGGTACAAATACGTCAATCGCGATCAAATAAAGTCAGCTGTACTTTTAGAGGTGAGAGAGGCCCTAAATGAAGTAGGGACACGGAACAGCCTCGAGTTGATATGGATTCCTGGCCATGAAGGGCACCAAGGAAACGAGGAAGCTGATACCAAAGCCAAAGAAGGAGCAAGAATGCACTTCATAGGTCCTTTTCCATACTGGGGCTTTACGAAGGCAAATGCGAACAAGAAATTAAAACATGGAGCAAGAAAAAGATCAAAGACTACTGGATAATATTAAGGGTTTAACACACTCGAACAAATACCTTGGCTTCGATAACAAAAGAACAAAAGAAGTAGTGGATCTCTGTAAAAGTGGCATAAAAGTCCTATGAGAAGCATTGACAGGTCATTTTCGTTGCAGGATAGGTGAGGAGCAGAACGACAGAATGTGTAGAACATCTTCTCACACTCTGTCCAGCACTAGAGAGACTAAGATTCGAGCTCTTTGGCCATTAGAAGCCTGGCCATCCTATAGGACATAACACAGAGGAGGCTCTATAGACCCAGAAGGTCGCAGTGCTAGGGGCCTTCTGGACCCACTTCAGGCTATCAATCAAATCAATCAAAGGGTACAATGTCGCTTTTTAAATATTGAGAGAGAAAGAGAGAGAGAGAGAGTTTTAAGAACTAACCGACAAACTTGTTCGATGGTTTTTGAGTTGATTTTCATTTATTTTTTCATATTGCTACCAACAGAATATTTATTAAATAAAAGTACCTATCTATTAAACGAGATATTCGAAGCAGATAAATGGAATGAAATGACACCTGCATGCTCTGGATATGTTTTTATCTAGCCGCCACTAGACTATAGGAATGCAAGTTTATGCGCATAGTATCCAGCATGATGATAGTCTTCAAACACTCAGATAAGATCTTCCGCCCTTGCAAGCAGAAAAAGTATCATTAAGAGTCAACGATTTTTTCTTCTTTAACAACTGCGTAATCAATGAGGACACAACATGAACTAGTTGATTAGGAATTTAATAAAACGGTAATTTTGTTGAATAAAGATAAGTTTCAAGCGACTCATATTGACTTTTACTGTTTTATTTAATTGAAATTGACTGTAATTTAGATATAATTCGTAACACAAGTAGATAGGTGGCTATTTTCAGCGTTATCCTACCAGCTATATTCGTGCAAGATGCAAAATTATTCCAAAAAATAAAATGAAAATAAGAAGGCTGGTTTTTAGGTTTTTTGATGTTCATTTAACTTTAAATTATTTAGGTTAAGGATATGGAGTAAGTGAAGTTTACAAATTCAAATTTGTAAAATTATTAAAGAAAAAAGTTCACGGATATAATAAATAAATAATTAGTAGTTCAACGAGCTTGAAAAAACTTATTCACACAAAAAGTTTAGAATGAAATAAAACTAAAATTTCATTTCCTGACTTAATTGCAATCAAAGTGAAAATAATCGGATTTAGACTTGGACGGATATAATTTGGAATGGGGTGATTGGAATCGGCTTCAGATAGCTATTATGACCTAATATTATTATATTATTCAGTTGCAGTAATTGCAACAGAAGCATGTTCGCTGTGCAGACCTGCCTATGAAAGAAACCACTGAAAGCACTGATTCTCATGGAACCGGGAATTTATCATTGCGACAGATGCATATGCCATTAACTTCAGAAGATTTTCCAATAATTAAAAATAATTGGCCTAGCCATTTGAATGATATAGTCAGAGCTAAAACTATTGGCTGCATCAAAATCGGGTTTATTGCCCTAATTTTCTCCGCGGTAGCCAATATCTATAAATTTAAAAACTATTCTAAATTGTATGTCTTCCAAACTTTTGAAGTCACAATTCTATTATTGAGTGGACCTTTTAAATATTCTACTGCATTTCCAGGAAATAGCACAAAAATATCAGGATGCGATAGGACCACACTCACTCAAAACGAAATTCTGGTCTATTGTGCAGTTAAACGATCTCAAGGAATCATTTTATTACAATAAGCTAATAAATTTTCACCGTCTGGTTTCTTATATTTCCAAAATTACTTCACAATTCTAAAAGCGCAGCACTTACTCTGATCATGGCAATTAAAATGCGAAATGACTAACACTAAAATATATGTTGTTGTTCTTGAAAATAGCGACATCAAAATCATGATATGATAAAAACTAAAAAAAAAACTAAGGGCATATCACATTTCGCGACAAGAATTGCCCCATGACAAGGATTGCACCTTATGCTTACTTATATCAGACCTCAAAACCAGGCGAAGACTATTGCGTACACCGCTTAACAAAGTTAACATCTGATCTCGATTGATAGCCTGGGCAATTTATAGATTACTTAAAACTTTAGATACGAGCATATTAATCTGCACTCCATATGTACATACGTCTAAACTCTTTTAAAAGCAATGAACCAAAATCGAAAACTCTCCCACAACCACGTCAACAAGGTGACCAAATAAAAATCACGTGCCAGGTGTCAATAACAAACTTTACGATTCGATAAGTAGCTAATTGTTACCTTCTCGAGACATCTCGTCCGAAAAACTACTTTCAAAACTCTCGGCCGACTTGAATTTCTCCATAATAAGCTGAAGGTTCTTCGAGTCGCGGATATTTTCCAGCAAATGTCGAAAATTTTCGACTTCCTTCGGTGGCAACTTATTGTTGTTGGCTGCGATTTTCTCCACAAGGTGCTGAAAAGTCTGCTTCTGCACTTCCGCCGAAGGAGCCTTAATATCCATTTTCATGAAAATCTCGTTTTCTTTCCACTCGCAGTGCCAATTTGAAACGCGGGTTATTGTTTTATTCGACCGTACCGATTAGAATAATTGTCGAAACGCACTTTGCACAACACACACTGAATACGCAATTGAACACAAGACACCACCCACTCACTAACGCTTGTCACAAATCTTCTTCAATTGTTTTCGAACTGGATTAAGAGGCACTTGACACTACTAGTCGACAATGAGTCACTCGCCTGAAATTCGGCATCAGTTAATCTGCAGGTGAAGTAATGTTTTTAATCGAGTAATTAAGGACTTTCATAACGGCACTTTCACAAAACTACGAGTTGCCTGCGTTCAGACGACGAGTGACGGCAACTTCTCGCGCAAAAGGCAAGTCGACATCTAGCGGCTGCAGCGATTTGTTGAACAAACAATGAGGCAACCATGGTGCAAAGTCGTGGGGCGGTCGCTAGCACTGGGCTGGCAGTTCGTAGAGCTCTTCGCCCATGATCTACTCTTCGCCCTGCGTTTGCAGGGGAAAGCTTCGGCTATGAATTCGAAGTCCAATTCGAGCGTCGTGCATGATATTTGGAAAGGGGATAATGTAATGGGATGATACGCGGCGACCAGGCCTAGTTGAGCTCTTCTCTCGCTTTTCCACAATGCCCACGCCCGATGTCTCTCACGATGGGTGTGGTATGAGCGCGCTTCCGCCATGGTCAGATTTGGTGGGTGGACAGACGTGACCAGTTTCTTGCTAAGATTTTGATGCCGGAAAGTTCGCCCGCGGAGGCGGAGGAAGAGGACAAGGTAAAATAATGTTTCACGCCAGTTGCACTTTTTCACACAGCAAAGATTGCGAATTGTAAGCAATTCTCTCGTAAGGTGTTCAGAGTATTCAGATCAGCGAAATGGTCGGGTGCACGTATTTTCTGCACTTATTTCAATTGCTATTTACACTTTTCATAGAAAAAAGTAATACTCTCAGAGTCAAGTTGACTTTAATGAGTGGAGAAGCTGAAATTAAGGTGTTATTCATTTTGAAAGTAGTTTTGTTAAACTCAAGTTGGTAGCATTTGCTGTTTTCTTTTCTAAGGCGTTTATTAGTAATTCACATAAGATAAGTAAGTGTTTCAAAATAAACATTCAGTTAATCTTTTGCGGGGCATAGCAGTGACGTGTAGTAAAATTTGCTGTAAGTTTAACAGGAGATAATCAATGCACAGCATTTTAATAACACTACCACTGTTACCAGATTGGGCGATTTTGGCGACGAAATTAAATTTTGAGATTATGACGACTTTTCGGGCTCCACTGACCAGCCCAGGTTTCAAAAATATATGAAGTTGAATTCACAATTGTTTAAAGTTCGGTTAGCCTAAACTTTATTTCTAGTCTATTATTTGACTATCTACCTAAAATGGTCCGCAATAAGATTGAATTTTTAAGTCTGTGCTTGTAAAACTCATAAGTATGAGAAAATGATTAAAATACACTGAGTACGGAACAATTTTGGGCAAAAGCCAATGAAACTTTTGCTATTGGATAACAAATTTTCAAAAAAATATGCGAGCTCGTTTTTTTATTACTATATTTGTTCCGGTAATGGAACAGGATAGGGATTCGAGTTGAAGTCGTAGAGACTTCAATTTATTCTTCCTGCATCTAATACAATAGTCGATATATGTTTTATTATTTATTTATTTATTTGAATATACGGACGGATGTCCTTTAAAATATAGTTGCATAGTAGCTGACAAGTAGCAATAAAACTTAAACTAACTTAAATAAACGTAACTTGTGATCGCTAAAATGATATTTTAAATGCATTCTGAATACATATTTATATGAAGAAAAGAAATATCAGAAGGGATGTCCGGAAATAATCCTGAGTCATGGACACCAATCATAAATGTTCTTAAATTGATTTGATCCAAGTTAAATGAATCTACACGAGAAGACATTAAATTTCTTATTGCCTTCACTCGTTCTATAGGTGAATGCTGCATATAATTGGAAAAGGTGGAAAAGGTCATTAGATCTGGCTTGTCTGTTTGGGACTCTAAATGAAAGCTCCAGCAAAATAGCCGGTGCATCAGTGGTGCCATTAACTATTTTAAATAAGAACTCAGCATCAAAATAGTTCCTGCGTACTGCTAGTGTATTCATATTTAGCAGAGTCAATATGCTTGAGTAGTCAATGTTCCCACAAGGAATGCGAAGCTTGTAAGCTATAAAACGTAGAAATTGTTGTTGAATTTTCTCAATTGCATGCGAATGAGTCGTATAGCAAGGATTCCAAACAACTGAGCAATACTCAAGTTTACTCCGAGCAAAAGCAAAATAAACCGATTTGAGTGCATGAATATTATAAAAATTACGTGTATTTCTAATAATAAAACCCAACATTCGACGCGCTTGCTGTGAAATATCATTTATGTGATATGTAAAATTTAAGGATGTATCAAACATGACTCCTAGGTCTCTAACAATATTAACTTGCAAAAGAGGCTCACTATCAATGATATATGTTTGCTGAAACATGACTCTTGATCTATTGACAACAATGTATTGACATTTGGCTAAATTGAACTGCAAACAATTTTGTACACTATACGTGTAAAATTTGTTTGAATTTGATTGAAGAGTCATTACATCATCCATAGAAGACACCGTTTGAAATATTTTGCAGTCATCTGCAAATAGTAGGAACTCAACATCTTGAAAGATCGTATGTATATCATTAATGAATAGCAAAAATAAAAATTGGCCTAGGTGAGAGCCCTGTGGAGTGCCTGATGTCGGGAAAATTTGACGAGAATAATGATTATTAGCATTTACAATTAAGGATCTATCTCTTATGTAATTGTTTAGCCAGCGTAGCATCGAACCATGAAAACCGATATTACCAAGCTTAAGGGAGAAAATACATGTAACTGCTAGAAAATTTGATTTTTTTATGCATCAAAATGTTTGAAATGCTCTTAAAATATACCAAAAAAAGTTTTGAAGCGATATTCGTATTAGTTCTCGAGCTATAGTCAGTTATAGGTAGTGCGGCGTTTCCCAGCAGGTCGAGCATACCTGACCAGTGCTGCCATTTTAGCATTTTGAATGCTAGATCTAGCATTATTTTTTTCAAAACGGCATTCGAAATTTAGAGTTAGCATCTAGCATGATTTTTAGCATTTAAATTTAGATTTTGGAATAATCTGGCACTCATCTATTTACAATCTCGCCCATCAAATTTTTTCTCAATAATAGCTCTGTTCGTGTACTTTCAGTCGCGTTCATGAAAGAAAACTTCCTGAATCATGTGGTGGTGGAAATTCATGAAAAATACAAAAACGCGTTCATGGCATTTTCTTAGAAGTAACAACCAGAAGTGACAGTTGTCTGAATTTGAAATAATGATAGTGATTATAAATACTAAAATATAAAGATTATAGTCATCTATATTGCTTTAAATATGGTAACGTTCAATTAAATCGTGATGATGCTAAAAATCAGTGATGTCGTCCCATCCACTTCAGACTCCCAGGAGCCTCGGGCATCTACAAGTTCAAGTCTACCAAAGTATGTACATTCTAGTTAGATATTTTTTTCCTGAAAAACGTGAACCAATTGTTATGTTAGGGCTTCAAATGCAAGCGGTCGCACGGATACCGCTGGAGAAAAATCTTCGTTATTCGACACTAATACTGTTTCTTCACTTAAAAATAAATAATAGTTGCTGTTTTGATTGTGAGATTCCAAACGATGTTTTGAAAAATATTGGTAGAAATGAGCTTTACACAAGAGAAGAAGATTAAGATATAACTGGTATGTCTGTAATAGATATGGAATCATTTTGAGATGTAAATTTTAAACTTCTAATTTGTTTTTGTTATACATAGAAGGGTTGATCAATAAGTTATGATAATGAATATAAATCAAGGTGATTAAACTTAAAATATATATTTATTTTTCAACATAGTCTTCTAGCAAGTGAATTCATTTAGTCCATCTTTTTTCCAAACCCAGGATACCCTCAGAAAAAAATTCTTTATCTGGACTCT
This sequence comes from Nemotelus nigrinus, assembly GCA_947369275.1. Classification (NCBI taxonomy): domain Eukaryota; kingdom Metazoa; phylum Arthropoda; class Insecta; order Diptera; family Stratiomyidae; genus Nemotelus; species Nemotelus nigrinus. The sequence goes on from OX376372.1 coordinate 218,213,278, forward strand.
CCCAAAATGCCTCAAAAGCGGAAATCACTTCCCTATCATCTTCAAATTTCTTACTCCGAAGGTGTTGTTTGAGCCGAGGCAAGAGGTAGAAGCCACTGACAGCTAGATCTGGCGAATAAGATGGGTGTTCAAGCAGTTCGAACCCTGTTCCTTTAAGGGGGGAAATACATGTAAAATCGAAAAAAAATTGCTAATTTCAGATTGATTTAAAATACACATATTGTTCATTCAGAAAATGTTTAATATTAAATCCTTAAAATACATGTCTCACAGTAAATGAGAGTATTTTTTTAGTAATTTTTCAACACAAAATGGCGGCGATGCGAGCGAATGAAAAAAACACATCAAAAACTGCCTCGTACAACTTAACGCCTTTTCCGGGGAACTTGCAACATTCAGAGAAAAAAAAATATGCTAATGAAATATGTAATTCATAGGTGAACCAATAAAATTTATAAAAATATTTTAAATTTTTACATTAATTTTAGATTAAACATAAAAATCGATTATTTTTAAAAAAAATCACACTTTAAACATTAATAAACAAACTATTTTTCTGAAATTACAATAACATTTAGGTTCAACGAGGAGATAATACTCTTTTGTAGATGTGGTAGCCGGATCGATTCAATATTTTTTGAGATATCTTGTACGGCAGTTGAAAAAGTACTACTTTGAGAAAAACGCGTTTAAAGTTTTAAAGCTCCACCGACCTGGGGAACGCCGCGCTGCCTTTAACTGACTATAACTCGAAAACTAATACGAATATCGCTTCAAAACTTTTTTGGTATATTTTAAGAGCATTTCAAACATTTTGATGTAATAAAAAAATCGATTTTATTTTTGGCAGTTACATGTATTTTCCCCTTTAATTGTATCCATCGCAACTGCAGCCTTGTGAGCCGGTGCGTTATTTTGAAGAAACAACTCCGGCTCGCAGTTCGCCGTGTCTTTTCTCCTTCATCGCCTCTTGCAATTTTCTTATTTGGTCAGCTTAGTAAGAGCCTGATATAGTGGCACCCTTTTACAAATATTCCACCATAATAATTTTTTCAGCGTCCCAAAATACTGATGCCATAACCTTTCCTGCCGAACTTGACACTTTGAATTTCTTCGGCGTCGATGAAGAGGTCGCTTCCAAGTCATCGATTGCATTTTGGTTTCTGGATCAAAATGGTGGATCCAGGTCTCGTCCATGGTCACGAAATGTGACAAAAATTCTCATGGTCTGCCTGGAACTTTTCGAGATTCGTCCTTGAAATGTCGACTCGTTTCTTCTTATGCTCGTGCGTTAACATTCTCGGTACCCAACGCGCAGAGATCTTCTTCATATGTAATTTGTTGGCAAAGATTTTTCGAATACTACCATATGAGATCCCTGTGACCTCAGCTACATGGCTGAGGGTCACTCTTTCTTTTAACGTTGTCTTCAGTGAGGGATGTGGATGGACGTCTTTCGCGGTGTTCATCTTCAGTGGATGTTCCTCCTAGCTTAAACTTCTTGGCCTAGCGTTCAATGGTGAAATATGGAGGAGCCGAGTCCCTTAATGTTTCCACCATGTCGCCGTGTGTGCCTCTGCTAGACAATTTTTTCAAACAGAGGTACTACAGCTTTAATTTCGTTTTCCCCATTTTGATGTTCTCTCTTCGACTGTTCGTATTCAAATGAAGGTAGCTCCTCTTCTTAGAACTGTGTTATACTGGAGCTAGTGCTTCCGCCACTTTGACTCCCTTCTTCTGGGTGGGCGACTCCTCGGCCCAACTCACTTCTCACCCAAAGCAAATTATGTCACTTAATGCAGTTGTTCCGCACTGTTCCGTTCGCTGTCTGAGGCTTTTATATCTCTCGTGAATGTAGCTCCCTGGAATCGACGCCTATTTATGTTTTATTTCATATTGACTTAGTGAGTATATGTAGTAGTAAAAATTTTTTTTTATGCGAACTGGAAATATCCAATTATCATTACATATTGATCAACCTCATAGATATAAGAAGAATGGATATGAAACGGGCCGAGAGAAATGAAGCAATTTTCGACCTCTGGTCGCAATGTGTTTGTGTAAAACAACAACAAATTTCATGCAGAAAAGTTGATGTATTTGGAAATTTGTGTCCAAGTATTAGTTTCCCCGTTATCCCAACCACCCCGTAGATTGGATGGATTGAAATGAATGTACCTGACGCGCGTCCCTTCCTACTTTCTTTTCGATGCTATGGGCAGTTTTCTAATTTTGTATAATTCCTACATTCTTATAAAACTGAAATTCTAAGGAAATATAGATACAGATGTACATTTACACTAGTATATTTTTATAATGTACAAAGAGGCCTGTATTCATGGACCTTGTAGTAAAAACCGTTAGATTGCCGGCTTGAAAATAGTTGAAATATCAGCTAACATAGCCGCTAGGATGTTCAACAAAAGCCATACATTCCTCTTGCACCTAATGAATGATTTAGGTATCGAAATAAACCCCAGCTTATTTAATTATGCCAAGAGAGCCGCCAACGACAGGATAGAACGATAGAACCATCGAAGTCTTTTCAGCTCAAAAGAAGCTCGAAATGCTTGCCGTGACCTTCTAATGCACCAAAATGATATGCACGAGGAGGCTGATGGGCTGTTGTATGGACCTGGAATCGCTGACTTACGAATAAGTTATAATAAAAACTAATAATCAATGATTTTTATCTACCGCAAACTTTAAACGCGTTTTTCTCAAAGTAGTACTTTTTCAACTTCCGTACAAAATATCTCAAAAAATATTGAACTGATCCGGCTCAAATTTATACCACATCTACAAAATAGTATTATCTAATCGTTGAACTTACATGTTATTGTAATTTTGGAAAAATAATTTATTTATTAATCGTTAAAACGTAATTTTTTTAGTGAGTGAAGTTTTGAGTAAATTGATGAATATTTTTCTATTCATCAACTATTTTTTGTGGATATGAAACAATTGAAACAGTTGATTTCATGAACGTTGCAATATTTTTTGCATAACCAGAGCCAACTACTTTTATATCGTTAACCCTCCGAGAACACAGGGGGTCAAATTGACCCCAGTGACCTTTTTGGCCGATAGCAGCGCTTAGGCCTGCGGGAAAAGAGGAGTACTATAGGCTCCTAAGTGAATTTCTGTGTCTTGACTATCAGTTTACACCGTTCGCATACAGTCCCAAGTCGTCAGTCGTCGTTGAGACGCCTTTGAAGCAGATTAAGGGGTCAAATAGACCCCATATGTACTCGATGTCAATTTTGAAGAAAAAATCCAAAAAATTAGTTTGCAAGTGCTTTTATTTTTTGTTTTTAGTAATATGACGTATAGTCTGCTTTCTAGTGTACGCAATAATTTGTTAGCTGAAGACAAGGATAACAATTTTGACAACAGTGATTCCTCCGAAGACGACTATGTCTCGGAGCAATCAGAATCTGAATATTCAGATCATTACACTTACCCTTTATATATGTACTATTTCTGCAGAGTATCTTTATGTACTATGCTTTCAGAGTATCCATATACATTTTTAGCTAAAAATATTAAAAACTGACAAAGTTGTGATTTATTTTAAATGTTCAAATTTTAAAATTCTAACAATCGCCACGGTATATATGCAAAATAAATACTTTTTTTTCAAGGGTCACTATAGGGCTAATTTTTTTTATGATTTTGTCATACCTTGAGTGTATTCCCCTAAATTTTTAGCCAAAAATATTGAAAATTGACAAAGTTACGATTTTTTTGTGAAAAAGCTGATTTTCGATGTAACTGTTTTTTTTCGTGAATTTTTTTTTAGGTATGTTATGAACATTTAGGCCACTTCTTATGCATAAGAACTACTAAAAGAGGCCTCAATCTACATCTACAAATTTTTTCAAATGAAAATCTTCGGTGGCGGCGATTCTATGGACGTTCAAAAGTGGTTGAGGTCAATTTGACCCCAATTGTTCTCGATGATCGAAAAAATAGGTGTGTTCTCGGAGGGTTAAATTAACTATATTAACATAGTAAAAAGAACTATTTTCCGTAGTTCGTTTAACGATTTTGAATGAATCGTTGCAATTCTATTAAAAATACTTGAACCATCCAAGAATTTTTCTTCCAGTGTTGGTTTCTATGAGGTTCCGTTGCCGAGTTATGAGCTTCCAAAAAATGAATGAAATTTATGAAAGGGTTTTTTGGAAGCGGATTCTAGGATTCAAAAAAAAATTAAAAAAACATCAAAAATACTGATTGGTGTAGGAAACTAAATGTTCTTCTTGAAATTAGATTTGAAAACCGGATGTCAAAATTTGTATGAAAACGGAAGTAACAATTTCAACTCGTTTTTTGAATAATTTGGACCAGGATAATTTTGTTTATTTTTATAACAAAACAAAGCTTAAACTCCATTCGACTCGCAAAGATAATCTTTCAGAATTGCAAACTTGCACGATTAGAAAATGAAATTCCAACACATCTATGCACACAAATCTCACTTCGAGTATTCTTCAGGCTTCAATGTGCGGAATCGCGACACACGGAGAGAAAAGTGTAATGAAATTATACAAAATTTGCAATTAATTTTATTGTAATAGTAGTAATTTTTTGCCCCATTACCTTTGTAATCAATTGCACTACACATTTTACTACTTTGTTGTGAATTATGTATACATGAACGTCTCTACTACAGCGCAATGAACATGTGTGAGTTGTAGTATGTAGTGGAATTGACTACTATTTGAAGGAAAATAGTAAATTTTCATCAAATTTGTAATAACATTCAAGTTTTCACATCGAATTTTCGGAATAGTAAATTTTATTATCCACTGTAGTAAAAATCATTGCCGAAATTTCTCTCCGTGTAGAGACTTCAATTTATTCTTCCTGCATCTAATACAATAGTCGACATGTTTTATTATTTATTTATTTATTTGAATATGCGGACGGATGTCCTTTAAAATATAGTTGCATGGTAGCTAACAAGTAGCAATAAAACTTAAACTAACTTAAATAAACGTAACTTGTGATCGCTGAAATGATATTTTAAATGCGTACTGAATACATATTTATATGAAGAAAAGAAATATCAGAAGGGATGTCCGAAAATAATCGTGAATTGTTAGTCATTCATACCACGCATAAATTTTCTTAAATTGATTTGATCCAAGTTAAATAAGTCTACATGAGAAGACATTAAATTTCCTATTGCCTTCAATCATTCTATAGGTGAATGCTGCATATAATTTGTTCTGCACATCAGAAGGTGAAAAAGGTCATTAGATCTGGTGTGTCTGTTTGGGACTCTAAATGAAAGCTCCTGTAAAATAGCTGGTGCATCAGTGGTGCCATTAACTATTTTAAATAAGAACACAGCATCAAAATAATTCCTGCGTACTGCTAGTGTATTCATATTTAGCAGAGTCAATATGCTTGAGTAGTCAATGTTCCCACAAGGAATGCGAAGCTTGTAAGCTATAAAACGTGGAAATTTTTGTTGAATTTTCTCAATTGCATGCGAATGAGTCGTATAGAAAAGATTCCAAACAACTAGGCAATACTCAAGTTTACTCCGAACAAAAGCAAAATACAACGATTTGAGTGCATGAATATTATAAAAATTACGTGTGTTTCTAATCATAAAACCCAACATTCGATGCGCTTGCTGTGAAATATCATTTATGTGATAAGTAAAATTTAAGGATGTATCAAACATGACTCCTAGGTCTCTAACAATATTAACTTGCAAAAGACGCTCACTATTAATGGTATATGTTTGCTGAAACATGACTCTTGATCTATTGAAAACAATGTATTGACATTTGGCTAAATTGAGCTGCAAACAATTTTGTACACTATACGTGTAAAATTTGTTTGAATTTGATTGAAGAGTCATTACATTATCCATAGAAGACACCGTTTGAAATATTCTGCAGTCATCTACAAATAGTACGAACTCAACATCTTGAAAGATCGTATGTATATCATTAATGAATGGCAAAAATAAAAATGGGCCTAGGTGAGAACCCTGCGGAGCATTAACTATAAAGGATCTATCTCTTATGTAATTGTTTAGCCAGCGTAGCATCGAACCATGAAAACCGATATTACCAAGCTTAAGGGGGAAAATACATGTAACTGCTAAAAAAAAATCGATTTTCTTTATGCATCAAAATGTTTGAAATGCTCTTAAAATATACCAAAAAAAGTTTTGAAGCGATATTCGTATTAGTTCTCGAGCTATAGTCAGTTATAGGTAGTGCGGCGTTTCCCAGCAGGTCGAGCATACCTGACCAGTGCTGCCATTTTAGCACTTTGAATGCTAGATCTAGCATTATTTTTTCCAAAACGGCATTCAAAATTCGGAGTTAGCATCTAGCATTATTTTTAGCATTAAAATTTAGATTTCGGAATAATCTGGCACTCATCTATTTACAATCTCGCCCATCAAATTTTTCTCAATAATAGCTCTGTTCGTGTACTTTCAGTCGCGTTCATGGAAGAAAACTTCCTGAATCATGTGGTGGTGGAAATTCATGAAAAATACAAAAACGCGTTCATGGCATTTTCTTAGAAGTAACAACCAGAAGTGACAGTTGCCTGAATTTGAAATAATGATAGTGATTATAAATACTAAAATATAAAGATTATAGTCATCTACTGTATATTGCTTTAAATATGGTAACGTTCAATTAAATCGTGATGATGCTAAAAATCAGTGATGTCGTCCCATCCACTTCAGACTCCCAGGAGCCTCGGGCATCTACAAGTTCAAGTCTACCAAAGTATGTGCATTCTAGTTAGATATTTTTTCCTGAAAAATGTGAACCAATTGTTATGTTAGGGCTTCAAATGTAAGCGGTCGCACGGATACCGCTGGAGAAAAATCTTCGTTATTCGACACTAATACTGTTTATTCACTTAAAAATAAATAATAGTTGCTGTTTTGATTGTGAGATTCCAAACGATGTTTTGAAAAATATTGGTAGAAATGAGCTTTACACAAGAGAAGAAGATTAAGATATAACTGGTATGTCTGTAATAGATATGGAATCATTTTGAGATGTAAATTTTAAACTTCTAATTTGTTTTTGTTATACATAGAAGGGTTGATCAATAAGTTATGATAATGAATATAAATCAAGGTGATTAAACTTAAAATATATATTTATTTTTCAACATAGTCTTCTAGCAAGTTAATTCATTTAGTCCATCTTTTTTCCAAACCCAGGATACCCTCAGAAAAAAATTCTTTATCTGGACTCTCCCAAAATGCCTCAAAAGCGGAAATCACTTCCCTATCATCTTCAAATTTCTTACTCCGAAGGTGTTGTTTGAGCCGAGGCAAGAGGTAGAAGCCACTGATAGCTAGATCTGGCGAATAAGATGGGTGTTCAAGCAGTTCGAACCCTGTTCCTTTAAGGGGGGAAATACATGTAAAATCGAAAAAAAATTGCTAATTTCAGATTGATTTAAAATACACATATTGTTCATTCAGAAAATGTTTAATATTAAATCCTTAAAATACATGTCTCACAGTAAATGAGAGTATTTTTTTAGTAATTTTTCAACACAAAATGGCGGCGATGCGAGCGAATGAAAAAAACACATCAAAAACTGCCTCGTACAACTTAACGCCTTTTCCGGGGAACTTGCAACATTCAGAGAAAAAAAAATATGCTAATGAAATATGTAATTCATAGGTGAACCAATAAAATTTATAAAAATATTTTAAATTTTTACATTAATTTTAGATTAAACATAAAAATCGATTATTTTTAAAAAAAATCACACTTTAAACATTAATAAACAAACTATTTTTCTGAAATTACAATAACATTTAGGTTCAACGTGGAGATAATACTCTTTTGTAGATGTGGTAGCCGGATCGATTCAATATTTTTTGAGATATCTTGTACGGCAGTTGAAAAAGTACTACTTTGAGAAAAACGCGTTTAAAGTTTTAAAGCTCCACCGACCTGGGGAACGCCGCGCTGCCTTTAACTGACTATAACTCGAAAACTAATACGAATATCGCTTCAAAACTTTTTTGGTATATTTTAAGAGCATTTCAAACATTTTGATGTAATAAAAAAATCGATTTTATTTTTGGCAGTTACATGTATTTTCCCCTTTAATTGTATCCATCGCAACTGCAGCCTTGTGAGCCGGTGCGTTATTTTGAAGAAACAACTCCGGCTCGCAGTTCGCCGTGTCTTTTCTCCTTCATCGCCTCTCGCAATCTTCTTATTTGTTCAGCTTAGTAAGAGCCTGATATAGTGGCTCCCTTTTACAAATATTCCACCATAATAATTTTTTCAGCGTCCCAAAATCCTGATGCCATAACCTTTCCTGCCGAACTTGACACTTTGAATTTCTTCGGCGTCGATGAAGAGGTCACTTCCAAGTCATCGATTGCATTTTGGTTTCTGGATCAAAATGGTGGATCCAGGTCTCGTCCATGGTTACGAAATGTGACAAAAAACTCTCATGGTCTGCCTGGAACTTTTCGAGATTCGTCCTTGAAATGTCGACTCGTTTCTTCTTATGCTCGTCCGTTAACATTCTCGGTACCCAACGCGCAGAGATCTTCTTCATATGTAATTTGTTGGCAAAGATTTTTCGAATACTACCATATGAGATCCCTGTGACCTCAGCTACATGGCTGAGGGTCATTCTTTCTTTTAACGTTGTCTTCAGTGAGGGATGTTGATGGACGTCTTTCGCGGTGTTCATCTTCAGTGGATATTCCTCCCAGCTTAAACTTCTTGGCCTAGCGTGCAATGGTGAAATATGGAGGAGCAGAGTCCCTTAATGTTTCCACCATGTCGCCGTGTGTGCCTCTGCTAGACAATTTTTTCAAACAGAGGTACCTTATATTAATTTCGTTTTCCCCATTTTGATGTTCTCTCTTCGACTGTTCGTATTCAAATGAAGGTAGCTCCTCTTCTTAGAACTGTGTTATACTGGAGCTAGTGCTTCCGCCACTTTGACTCCCCTCTTCTGGGTGGGCGACTCCTCGGCCCAACTCACTTCTCACCCAAAGCAAATTATGTCACTTAGTGCAGTTGTTCCGCACTATTCCGTTAGCTGTCTGAGGCTTGGATATCTCTCGTGAATGTAGCTCCCTGGAATCGACGCCTATTTATGTTTTTTTTTCATGTTGACTTAGTGAGTATATATAGTAGTAAACATTTTTTTTTTTGCATTTTATGCGAACTGGAAATATCCAATTATCATTACATATTGATCAACCCGCATATAAATATACATATTGTTTTCATACTGAACCATGTTTATTTCAATTAAAAAAGAAAGCATTATTTAGCATTATAATTTTACAAGATCTAGCATTATTTAGCATTAAATAAAATTGAATCTAGCATTATTCCAAAAAAAATAAATGGCAGCACTGTACCTGACGCGCGTCCCTGCCTACTTTCTTTTCGATGCTATGGGCAGTTTTCTAATTGTGTATAATTCCTACATTCTTATAAAACTGAAATTCTAAGGAAATATAGATACAGATGTACATTTACACTTGTATATTTTTATAATGTACAAAGAGGCCTGTATTCATGGACCTTGTAGTAAAAATCGTTAGATTGCCGGCTTGAAAATAGTTGAAATATCAGCTAACACCAGTTCCGTGACTGTTCTGTGTGTCGTTTGATTTCGCTGATAAAACATCGACTAGCGGAGCCGCTAGGATGTTCAACAAAAGCCATACATTCCTCTTGCACCTAATGAATGATTTAGGTATCGAAATAAACCCCAGCTTATTTAATTATGCCAAGAGAGCCGCCAACGACAGGATAGAACGATAGAACCATCGAAGTCTTTTCAGCTCAAAAGAAGCTCGAAATGCTTGCCGTGACCTTCTAATGCACCAAAATGATATGCACGAGGAGGCTGATGGGCTGTTGTATGGACTTGGAATCGCTGACTTACGAATAAGTTATAAATAAGTTATAATAAAAATTAATAATCAATGATTTTTATCTACCACAAACTTTAAACGCGTTTTTCTCAAAGTAGTACTTTTTTAACTTCCGTACAAAATATCTCAAAAAATATTGAACCGATCCGGCTCAAATTTATACCACATCTACAAAACAGAATTATCTAATCGTTGAAAATACATGTTATTGTAGTTTTGGAAAAACATTTATTTATTAATGTTTAAAACGTAATTTTTTGAGTGAGTGAAGTTTTGAGTAACTTGATGAATATTTTTCTATTCATCAACTATTTTTCATGGTTATGAAACAATTAAAACAGTTGATTTCATGAATGTTGCGATATTTTTTGCATAACCAGAGCCAACTACTTTTATATCGTTAAATTAACTATATTAACATAGTAAAAAGAACTATTTTCCGTAGTTCGTTTAACGATTTTGAATGAATCGTTGCAATTCTATTAGAAATACTTGAACCAACCAAGAATTTTTCTTTCAGTGTTGGTTTCTATGAGGTTCCGTTGCCGTGTTATGGGCTTCGAAAAAATGAATGAAATTGATGAAAGGATTTTTTGGAAGCGGATTGTAGGATTCAAAAAAAAAACAACAAAAATACTCATTGGTGTAGAAAACCAACTGTTCTTTTTAATATTGAAATTATATTTGAAAACCGGAAGTCAAAATTTGTATGAAAACGGAAGTAACAATTTCAACTCGTTTTTTGAGTAATTTGGACCAGGATAATTTTGTTTATTTTTGTAACAAAACAAAGCTTAAACTTTATTCGGCTCGCAAAGATAATCTTTCAGAATTGCAAACTTGGACGATTAGCAAATGAAATTCCAACATATCCATGCACACAAATCTCACTTCGAGTATTCTTCGGGCTTCAATGTGCGAAATCGCGACAGCTTTGCTAACTAGCATAAGCTACGTAAAAGACGCAACGTAAGCATTCGAGCTGCAGCAATCGTGTTTAGGCCAACAGTAGAAATAAGAATATAATTAACACCTTTCATAGCTCGTAGAAATTTAATGAATATTTAATTTTTTTTTTAGAAAACCTGTATTGTTTTTCCAATTAGAACATAAAAATATAATAACCAGACAGGAGCATGCTAGGTATTTTTTTCATATTCAAATTTCATGGGTCTCTTCCGGAATTAGATCGGTAGCTGAATTTTTGTAAGAAAGAAGATGTTTTTGATTTGCCTCTTCCTGATACTGCTTTAAAGCCTCAATTGCATTGGGGCAAATGAATCTCGTTCTTCGATGTTTCGTAGTGCATCGCAACTCCCATAATGGAACATGAAAGAAAAATGTCGAGAACGAAACCATTTCTTTTCCAGCAACAATAAATTACTTGGGTATTTTGCAGTAGCTTTCTCCTCTTAGATATAGTATATATGAAATGAACAACAAAAACTGTACAACAAAACTGTATACGCGACAAATCGATAATCCCTGTAAAAAGTCCAGAATGATTGCTTTCATCTAATTTAGCTGATTGTCAGCCAGCAGCCCACCCTCAATCTCTTATCCGTATTTTGTCTGGCATAAACAATAATTTTCCAAACGAGATAATTGTCATAATTTGGCCACATCCACGTAAGCAGCTCTGGCTCATGGGGCGCTTCTTTTCGCTTAAATGCCACCCACACCACACACATTGCTGTCAGCTTTCGTACCGGAGGAAAAGGGAGTACGTATCCACGTCTGGTATTGGGAAGACAAGCGGGCGCCCTAATGTTATTAATTACAAGCCCAATTGAACACTTACAGAGCCCAAAGAGCGAAAGCTTACCTTCGCCTCAACCTTCATTGCATTCACGCACACAAGGCGGATTGGGCGATGAGTATGGGCTTAATGGTTATTAAATGCTCATTAGCTGTCTGGGATGATGCGGGCCGTATCGCATCCTTCGTGAAGTTGGTAGCTTCGACACAAACGAGATTAAGATGGATTCAGCTCCAAGCGTCAACGCCGCGCGCAACTTCTCCTCCTTGGTTATTTTGGTAGGTAGACATGCTGGGGAACGAAATCAAGCACGGCGCAAAATCCAGCGCGGGCCAGCATCGACTCCATTCCAGTTTCATGCGTGCAGTAAAGCGGAAGAAAGGCGTGGCGTCATACATCAGTCGGATTTATTACCTGACCAATAGCAACGAGTCGGAATGTTCCCCGCCGTCGTGCAGAATAGGTGCCATTCATACTTGCACTTACGCATTTTCGTTTAGTGATGCCATCATGTGAAGTGAGAATTAATTTTTTCATATCGGTCGCTAAATTCAAGAATTTGGGTCGGAAAAAATTCTGGTATATTTGTACTTTTTTACAAGGCATTGTCCTTTGTGAAAAATTATGTTTGTTAGTGTCTAATTGTAGCAAGTGAAAAATCAATAGCTTGCATTAAGAGGTTTGTGATAGGTTCGTTACACAGAACACGGCGCTTACACTTGCAGATAACGATGTGATTTGCACAAGTTAACTCAACTCGAGTTTTTAGCAGGCGGCGATAAAGAGGACGGGCTGAATATGCTGTTTCGTATGTTAGCAACATTTCACTTACTTGTGTTAACTGGACGTGTGGAAATCCAAACTACACTATACGGCATTTTAATTTGTATGGGTACTCATTAATCTCAAAATCTGGAAATGTTTACTCCGTTGAAGTAAGTGCTAGTTACTTAAAGTATGGTTCTTTACGTTGCCTTTTAGAGCCGTTTCACGCGAGACACTCGGTGTCCGGCCACTGAATCCTCATAGCCACTGTTTTTGTACAGAATTTTGGCCCAGACACTGTGGCTCTGTGTGTATGGTCTCATTTGTTTCTATGCCCCGGCAGTGGCTAGAGACACAGTGGCCGGACACCGAGTGTCTCGTGTGAAACGGGCCTTACACTACTTAATACCAACCGTTTTTCTCGATTCTCTCTTAAAGTTGATCTGACATGGATACTTTTGCGTTTACATGGATCAATTCTACACTTGCATTTGTGATCTGCCGTTCGCATTTCCTATCAGTTTTGTAAGCGCTTTGGAAACTTCGTAGAACTGAAGAATTTTGACACCTCCGATGAATAAATGTATTATGAAACTGTCACAATATATTCAAAAAATTTACCTGATCCATGACTTTTGACATTAATAATGATGATTGAAAGGAAAATCTACGTAGCCAACTCCTTCCATTTCACAGTCGTCTTCAAAAAAAACTCAAGTTGATTGAATTTACATTCGTCAGACTATGAAAAAAACAAACGAAAATCAACGGCAATGTGGACAATTGCTCATAGGATAGTTAAAGGTAGGATTTTAGCTTTCCTTAGTGTAACTGAAGATTTCTGTGACATATTCGGCTATTATGAATAGCATGAAAGTTCAATACAGTAGAAAATAAATTTCAATTCCCTTTGAATATCAAGGCATGTTACGAATAATGAAAAAATAATACACCATGATACACATACAATGAAAACAAGGTAGTCTATTCCGAATACCAAAATACCTAAATTTTTGGCAGGCAGGCTTGTGCATCTGCCGACAAGACGTGAGGCTTGGAAGGCTCCACCAAGCTCCACTCCTTGCCTACCTGTAAAACAACACCGGATCTCGTGGGCCGCCCCGTATATATTTTTGATACCTTTGAACACCTACTAAATAATTCAGCTAAACTTTCAGGTGGTCAAGGCCTACCTGAGAATAGAGCCCTTGTCATTCAATGTCAAGCAGCAACTTTTAGCAGATGTCAACTCAAAATTTTCTGAAATCAAGTTACTTCACCCATATGCAGCAGCAACTTTTCTGGACCCTCGGTATAAAAAGTTAGTCTTTGAGAATCCACGCGCTGCCTTTCATAATTAGCTACTTTGCTGATTATTTCGCCCTTCGATTTGTAGTCTTCGTAGTTGGAAATAATTTGCAAGGGACTTCCCCTTCAAGGAGTTGCCAGATGCACACGTCCGTCCTGTCCAGCAGTCCGGTTGAAGGCGAACAAGGCGGACAAGACGGACAGGTGCATTTGGTGCGCATGATGGTAAAGCTACTTCCCTCGTATCAGGCCCAGTGCTTCTGATTAAAACGAGGATGGACAAGATAGGCGTGTGCAGTGTTAAGACATCGATAGACGATTGTAACTCTACGTTGGTTTTCAGGTAGCTGTATACCGGAAATGATGCTTGAATCCAGCCATGCAGTGGCCCTGGACGTTGCACCTGACAATGATGGTGAGGACTACTCTTCGGGATTTGGTCCGCAGCAGACAGCTCCTACGCCCAAGCTCTGCGGGGAGAATCGACCAGGAGAGTGCAGACACCAGCCCATCGCAGCTAAAGCGCACCGCAGCAGCGCCGATGTGGACAGGCGCACAAACCCAGATCCTATGGAGGTGTGGGTCTCTACGAGAATTGGATGTGAACAACTCTACGAATTAGCCATGCTCTATTTGCCCCTTATGGCCACTTCAACTGCTGCCAAGCGACTCTTCTCCCACGCAGGTAGTGTGAAGTGCGCGAAGAGGAGTATATTATTTCCTAAGAACCTGAACATGCTAGTTTTCCTGCGTTCAGTTAACCAGGAAGATTGGTTTGAGTCTTGAGATAAATTTGTATTGTGTCCGGTTCTATAATCAAATTTTTACATGTTATAATGTATTTATCGTAAATAGCGTTATTTTGAGTTCAGCTTGCATTGAGTTTTTTCGAAGAGACTGATTTTTGACTAGTCCAACTAAGTAATTTATATTTCATTGAGTGTAGCTCTAAGTTTACAATTTTGTATGATCTCATTATGTATTTTTGAATTTTATATTGTTTAGCAATTTTATCAGTTTTGCAGGAATTCTATTTAATTGTTCTGTTGACTGCATTTGTTCATAAAAATAAAAGTATTTTGAAATTCTGGATTCTTGATCGACCTCATTTTTCATTTAAATATTGAAAACTCATCGCAAATCTGAATATACGAGTATAAAGGTTTTGAAAATTTTCCAGATTTCCACCTCAGGGATTTCGCCGGCGAAAAGCCGATCGGTTAAAGGTTAACCGTTCACCGGTGAATAAAATTAGTGTTTCAACCTTAAGGCTGGTACTGAGTTAATCGTGAAGCTAAATTTTGACATGTCTCCATTATCTGGTCATTCTCTCGAGCGAAAATTTTGGCAATGGAGAAAAGCAGAGACACTGCTCATTTCTGTCGGATAAAATGTCAAGAATTTCACTTTTCGATCGATTTTCTTATTAGAAAGACATTTGAACTGCTCCATTTTCAAATTGAAACACCAAATGTCACTTTTTAGCTCGAAAGAATGAACTGCACAAACTAAATTGGCGTGAAATGATTGGAGATGTAGCGACCACAAGGTTGGCCACCTTATCACAGGATTACTCGCACTGCGTCGTCATCGTCGTGACAAAGGCGCTCTCTTGATCAACAGCAGTCAACCGACGTGGCCGTGCACAGCAGTCGACCGACGCGGTCGTGCCATCGGCACGACCACCGCAAATATAGTTTTAACTTTGTATTGTCTTGAATTAAGTTGTGTGTTGTTTGAATAAATAATTAATGTATTTGCAACTGTGCGTTCTTATTAGTAAATTCAGTGAGTTGACATAAGTGCACAATAAGTTAACTATAGTGGTGACCCCGAGAATAAGAGCACGCAATAAATGCAATCGGCACTACAACTATTGGTGACCCCGAACTGCGCAACTACGCAAATAAGTGCACACGGCTACCACAACAAATGGTGATCCTGACGCCGCAATTAGACAACAATTGCTGGAAAATACTAACTGCGCAACAAGTTCGTTATGGCTCCGCATTATCGTTTTGCGCCGCATTGGCTCGCTCCTACAAGGCCCGACTCAGCCGCATCGGCAGCCACAGCAAAACGCCACAAGGCCCGACACAGTCGCCTCGGCACAGCAAAACGCCACGAGGCCCGACACTGTCGCCTCGGCATATATACGCACGCTACCACGAGGCCCGACAACTGTCGCCTCGGCAGCTTCATCGAACACAGTCATTCGAAAACGCTACGCCACAGCCATGCCAGAACGCCACGCCATAGTCATTCCAGAACGCCAGGCCACAGTCATTCCAGAATGCTACGCCACAGCCATGCCAGAACGCTACGCTGCATGAGCCGTCATCAGACGAAACTACGTAACCTCCAATTGGTCAGTGCCTTGCAGGACACTTGGGGGGGAGTATTGTAGCGACCACAAGGTTGGCCACCTTGTCACAGGATTACTCGCACTGCGTCGTCATCGTCGTGACAAAGGATCTCACTTGATCAACAGCAGTCAACCGACGCGGTCGTGCACAGAAGCCGAAATATAGTTTTTAGTTTGCTTTGTCTTAAATTAAGTTGTGTGTTGTTTTAATAAATAATTAATGTGTTTGCAACTGTGCGTTCTTATTAGTAAATTCAGTGAGTTGACATAAGAGCACAATAAGTTAACTATAGAGACATGTGTCAATGCCATCTATATTTTCAAAGCGAAAGCAACTTCGAAGCAACTTTTCATGCTAAGAACAGAGTACCACTCTTGCTTATTTTCAAGCTAAATTTTCGCCGAAACAGATTTGACGTGAAATTTTGTATGAAAATTTCACGTGAAATCGAACTCAGTACTATGCTTTAATCGGAATGTGACTTCGGCAACTGTTAGACAGGAATGCAATACCAAGGCGTAGATAACTGAATTCGGACAAGCTCAACTTGATCTGACGTCACAATTCTGTTATAACAAGTTGAAGACGATGGCGTAAGAGTCGTCTTTTGGACTCTTTTCGCCTCGTGAATATATTGGACACTTCTTTCGCTTTGTGTTACCATTTTTATGGAACACCCTAGGCGGCTGACGAATTGTGACAGCGGCAATAGCAACACTACAATCTCTTGTCCAAGCAGAAAACGCCTCCCATCGTTATTAGGTTTAAAAGCACTTATTAAAACTTTGAAATTTACGCTTAAGCTGCAACAAATACAACTAGTTTATTCAAACTGATCGGAACGTATTTTCATGGTATCCTATTTATATTAAAATAGAGTGTTTCTAATAACATGTCTGCTCGAAGTTTGGGGTTTCCCAAGACCTTATTGTCATGCAGCCTTTTCAAAGGTAGCATCGGCTAGCACTCTTTCTCTTTCAATCGACACTGAATCAGGTCGAAACTTACCTGAAAGGAATTAGTTTCATCGAAGGATTCATTGAAAAATTGAGCTTTTCTTAATGAGCTAGAAGCGTTTCAAATTATGTGTCCGCAGTTTTATCTACACACGCTTTTGTTTATAATAGATCTTCTCCACTAAGCTGACTAAATAGACATACTAGAATGATTCAAAATTAATCATTGCAGGATAGCTGCGCGGGGGAAAACGTGAATCCCTAAGTAAAACACATTGCTCCCCACTTTTCTGAGCAGCCGCGGAACCGTGAAGTGCTTTCCTCTACCCCACGGTACTTATTTTTCTAGCAAGTAAATTTATAAACGGTGTCTGGTAATACTTTTAAATTTTCGATGTGTTAAATGACTTTTAAATTGAATTTCTGTTCACTAGCACTTTTCGATGCTACTTCGATGGCATAACGTGTACGGCACACAAAACAATTATAATTTCATTACAAGGCATTGTCAATTTCATGAAGTTTACGACGACGTTAAACATATTGAAAACAAAATATGTACGGTAATTTGAATAGGATCCATGAGACTACGTCTTGTTGAATATAAATAGACTGTTGAATATGAATATACTTGAAATGTTTCATTATGGAGGTCGCACTGTACATGGCTCCAAAACCTTAAGCAAAAAATCGCAATAAAGAGGACATTTGCAAATAAGTAAAAAAAAAACAAGTAAATAACATGTGTAAACCTGTATGCTATCACTCATTGAATTATTTTCGTTTGCCTATAGCAATATTAAGTGTAGCACAGTAGATCATTGTAAGGGATGCTTCAAATAAGTCATGGTGCTGTTATTGATTCCAAATTCACAAGAGAACGCAAAAATAGGATCATGATGTGTTTTTCTGGGATTATGATTTAAAGCTCTATAAACTAAAATACGGGGCATTTCACGTGAAGCGGACAACGAAAAAAAGTCGAGGCTCTGGGTTTCGTTCATATTGTCCCTAATGGTACTTCCAGAAGATATTTTTTTCTTTGAGGTTTGGTTATCGAGTTATGGGCTTCTGAATAATTGACGAAATTGATGAAAGGTTGGTTTTCTGGACGGGGACTCTCAGATTCAAAAAAAAATCTAAAAAACATTTAGCATACTGATTGGTATAAAAAATTAAATGATCTTTTTAATTTTGAAATTAGATTTGAAAAACAAATTATTTTCCTGTGTTTAACTGGAAATAAACATTTCAACTCGTTGTTTGAATAATTTGGACTAGGTTAATTTTGTTTATTTTATTATTTATTTTATTAAATTGATTCAACGGAATTCGCATAGTATCCTAAACCAAATTTGGTAGAAATTTGGTGGAAAAATTGAGATAAAAATACAAGCTGTGGTAATTTTTGTCTCCTAAATCTTGTAAATTTTCTCAAAAAATAAAGCTTTTTTCCTTTTAACTACCGATCCAGATATCAAATTAAAACGAAATTCATGTAGTGAATGGACCTTATTGTAAGTCATATTTCGTAGGATTTTACTTGAAAAATTATGAAAGGGATGGTAGCCCAAAAATTCTTTTCACCCCTCTTCCAGTACAGTCATCCAATCGAAACGAAATTCACAGGGTAGCTTTAACTAGTAGATTGGGTAAAGTTTTGGCTGTAGGACTTACACAGGGTTGCCAGTACCAAACATTTTCATAAATATTGCACCAACAGATGCATCCATTATATATTAATATGGAAAGCATTTACAATAAATGTTTAAATTTTCCGAGCTTTGGAAAATTTTCGGATGGCAGCCCCAAACATAGTTTTATCACTAAAACTTTCGATGAAATTCTCGGATGGAAACGAAATTCAAATAATAGGGTTTAACTTTAGCATGTGCCTGTTATGGTGAACTTAAGGCTGTTGCATTCGAAAAGTGTTGCCAGCACTAAACATTTTCATCTTTTATGTTATAGGAGATGCTGTCATAAATGTGGTGTATGATAATCATCGTATAATGACAATAAATAACAAGGTTCTTACTTTCCTAAATTTTGGAATTCATACGAGTGGTTACCATGTAAATATTTCTTTCTTTTGAATTTTGATGCAGTTATTGGATCAATATAGATAGTTTGCAATAGCTAGCATGTGTGGTAGAACATACAGTGGCTCACAGCTTATTTGATACAGTGACTTTTTAAAAATGCAAATCACTGTAAATTTGAAATAAAGAACCCTATTCAAAAAATTTAAACGTATTTGACTAGATGCATGTTCAACGAATACAATGCAAACCAAAAATGTTCCAGCAATATTCCTCGGCGTCCCTTAAAAGAGAAATACCACTGGCGCAGAAAAATTGCAGCTCACAGCTTATTTGATACAGACACTTCAATGCGAATAAACTTCTATTTCTCGCGGAGTTAATCTGCGTTGTTTTTGTTTCTTGAATTTTTGATTGTGTTTAGACATTGGCTTAATTAAGTTTTAGCAAGATCTTGTAAGCCGAAGTGCCAAAATGAGCCAAATTTGTAAAATGGGTCATCGCACCACAATTGAACAGCGCGAATTGGTATTAAACCACTTTAAAAAAGGACAAAGTGTTCGAAAAATTGCTGAAAGTGTGAATTTGAGTATCTCTACAGTGCAGCACATAATTGAGCGCTTCCTACACGAAAATCGGGTAGAAAATAAGAGGAGAAATGCGCCAAACAATATTTTCACCGTATCCGACGAACGATACATTGTCAGGAAAGTGAAAGCAAACACAAAGATTTCCGCTCCAAAATTGGTTACTGAGGTTCATCGTGAATTAAAGAAGTCATGTAGTGCTGAATCCGTCCGACGAGTGCTTCGCGACCATGATTTCAGGGTCCGAGTAGCTCGTAGGAAGCCTTTCATTTCCAAAAAAATACAATAAGCCGATTTGCCTTTGCAAAAGAGCATGTGGGAAAGCCATCCGCGTTCTGGAATACGGTTATTTTTGCGGACGAGTCCAAGTTTAACATTTTTGGCTCCGACGCAATGTCATATGTCTGGCGCAAGGCAATCACTGAGCAAAACAAGGAGAACCTCAAAGTTACTGTGAAGCATGGTGATGGTAATGTGATAGTTTGGGCCTGCATGTCTGCAGCCGGAGTCAAAAATTTCAAGTTTATTGAGGAAACAATGGACCAAACAAAGTACCTTGATGTACTCAAAAACAATTTGCTGAAAAGCACTGAAAAACTGGGTGTTAGCAACCAATTTCGGTTGTACCAAGACAATGATCCAAGGCACAAGTCGGGAATTGTGCAATCCTGGCCAATTTGGGATTGCCCTCATTTGATGTCTCCGCCGGCACAGTCACCAGATATGAACGTCATTGAGAATCTGTGGACTTTGTTGGATAAAAACATTAGAAAACCCAAGATTTCTAATAAACAAGACCTGAAGAAAGCACTGCTAGAGGTATGGCAAAAAATTACTCCTGACATCACAAAAACTCGTTGATTCAATGCCGAATAGGCTCCAGGCTCTGCTTAAGTCTAAGGACTATCATACAAAGTATTGAAATCAACTGGAAACCTCATAATTCACAACAATTTTAATGTTTAATCAAACTGTATCAAATAAGCTGTGATCTGAAATTTGTTATTATTTTTAGTTTATTTGTTTTTTAAGATGTAAAACAGCAACTTTGTAACAAATATAAACTTGTTTAATAAACAACAAACAATTGCCTTCAAAATGGTGTTCAAATTTTTTAAAGAAGCACTGTATCAAATAAGCTGTGAGCCACTGTACGTTTTTTTGCCAAGTTGCAGTCAACGAAATATATGTAGCCAAAAAACAATGTTTCTCATCTATTTGCTTTGTGTAAGAAATGGTTGATTTGGTACTATAAAAAAGTGTATTACACTCAGAAAAATGTCATTTAATAGAATCAAATTTAAATCAAAAGTTGAAATCACTTTGAAATAAAAAGCGAATCTTATTTGAATTCCACTTTATTATAAAAATTTTATTTTCAAATCAAAATTTTTCATCATTGAATTAAAAAGAAACGTATATGAAGCCAAATCATATTTGAAAATTTTTGAATCAAAAATGTTCAAATATGATTTGGTGCCATATACGTTTTCTTTTTAATTCAATGATCAAAAATGTTGATTTGAAAAGAAAATTTTTATAATAAGGTGGAATTCAAATAAGATTCGCTTTTTATTTCAAATTGATTTCAACTTTTGATTTAAAATGATTCTAAAAAAGTGTTAAGTGGTGAATTTTTTCTGAGTGTACGTCTTTCCACATTTGTTGGTCACTCAAAGATAATTTCCTGGAAAATGGTGCGCTAGAATTTTTTGTTCTTTAATGGTAGGTATCCACATGTTGCATCTTTGTGTATCGTATCAACGTTGCGTATCATATAGCTGAATGGATTCGGTGTACAGACTACTCGATTTGTCACGTATCATAAGTGCGTTACGTTGCAAAACGCATGATATGCGGTAACAATGAGATGTGTATCTCAGTTCATTTCAGTTCAACTACGAAAATGAGTACAACGCAGCAAATAGCAGCAGTCGCGCACATTTTTATTCATTTATCGAAGAAAAAAAAGAAACGTGAATCACCCCGTGTGTGGATGTCAACATTTTTTGCTAATAGGGACTATTGTAATGTTTCAAGTTTGTTAGCCGACATACAGTTTCAGCTGGTCAATGGGCTACATAACATTTTTTACGAAGATGCATCCAAGTGATTTTGTGTACTTACTGTTATTAATTGGACCACGAATTTCAAAACTCCTTTTTTTGGCCACCGGCGATTCGTATGCCAGTCTGCAATATCTTTTTGAAATTTCAAAGCAAGCAATCAGCAAGATCATACTGGCAGTATGTGGAGGTATTGTAGAAGCATTGAAAGACTACATTGAAATGAGATGAATCATCCCCTACGTTAACTGTGGAGTGTAGAACGTGCTGCTCTTCTGCTGTCTTTGTTTCTTTCCTTTTTGAAGGAACCTTTGATGAAGGTGGACTGGGTGCTTTCGAACATTTTGATTTAACTCCAAACTGTCTTCTAAAAACGTATCCAACGTTATGCTAAGTTCGTCGCATTGTGTCGTTTCCGTTAGTGCTGCAGCCTGGCTACTCAATGCTTTCGACATCTGCAAAAGAACAAAATTCATCATAAATCTATGTATTTATCTAATCTGAGATACTTCATAGGCTATTTTGTTTCAGATTCCAAATACACAAGAAGAGTGGGCGAAAGTAGCTGACAAATTTAATATTAAATGGAACTTCCCACACTGCATGGAAGCCCTCGATGGAAAACACGTTCTCCTTCAATGTCCCATGAAAAGTTGTAGTGAATTCATAAATTACAAGGACTTTTTCAGCATTGTTTTTTTTTTGCTTTAGTTGATGCGAACTATAACTATCTGTTTGTAGACGTGGGCTGTTAAGGAAGGATATCCGATGGAGGAGTTTTTGGCGACACAGAGTTATATAATCAAATGAACCAAAAACGCTTGAATCTCCCTGAATCAATTCATCTGGACGGAAGAGAAGAAGAACCATTTTTTTTTATAGGAGATGAAGCATTTGCTTTGACGGAAAATTTGCTCGAAGTTTATCCAGGATACCACCCGAAGGGTTCAAAACAAAGAACTTTCAACTATCGACTTAGCAGAGCCGGTAGAGTTGTTGAAAACGTCTTCGGCATAGCTTCATCTGTTTTTCGTGTATCACGGAATCCCTTGTTGTTACAGCCAAAAAAGACCTCGCTTGTGGTATTAAAAGTAACTTTGTTACATAATTTTCAAACTCAGCTCAGCTTTACACTAGCGATGGGAAATAACTATAAACATAAGTAACACGTTCCAGCGTTACATTTTCCGACGAGTAACATGTTCCAGTAACATGTTATTTTTGGACCGATGTTCTTCCCGTGAGTTATATTGGAACGCACAACGTGTGTTATCATACACGTTGCGCGTTCCAATATAACGCACTGTAACTAGGGATTCCAATCCCGAACCATATTTTCAATCCCGGGATTACGGGATTAAAAAATCTCAAATCCCGGGATCCCGGGATCCCGGGATTTGAAATTCATAATACAACACAACAAAATAAGTCAAGTTTCTAGTAAACAGATTATATTATTTGCCATCATTTCAAAACTACAACAATAAGTAAGCTCAAAACTGTATAAAAAATTGCATTATTACTTTTTTATATTATTGATGCAAATAAAAACAATAATTTTAATTATCCAAAACGTTGACAGTATGAAGACAGATATTAAAAATTACATCTATTACAAATTACAACAAAAAAATCACGACCAAAAACCACAACAACAAAACACAACTCTTAGAACTGAGATACATAATAAAGTAACATATAAAAAATTCGGCCAAAGTTCATTGGGTTTTTCGGAAGTAACATTGAAGCAATAGCAAAGCATCCAAAGTATCGTCTCCAAGCCTGCTTCTAAATTTATTCCCGATGTTGAACACCGCGAAAACGGTCGAGAAATATTGGTACGCCTGCTCCAAACTATGCAAGTGCCACCACTTTCGAAAAGATTCATTTCTTTTGCAATGGTTTTAATTAGATTAGTTTCTTGCGGCATTTCATGATTGATTATTTTTATACTTTTGCAGCTCTTCTCGTAGCATCAATTGACGACTACCTTGTTCTGATTCAATATGGGTATCTACTGGGTTCTCCTCATTTCTTTGGCTAGCAAGCATAGGGTTCAGCATCTAGAGATTTTATTTCACTTGGTAAATTTTCGCTGGTACAATGTAGATTCTGGAGATAGCTTAGCATACCAGATAGCTCGGTACACTGACGCTCTTTTATTCGGTCCAATATTGCAATTTTCATAGCCGTTTTTCTTCTGACAGCCTAAATACAAATCTTGATGAAGTATTAGCAGTGCATAAATTTGCAAGTCTGCGACTAAAGGCCGTCACAGCCAATTTTACAGGGAGTAAAACTTCAATAATTTTCTGAATCGAAGCAAACTCTGTTGCTTCTAATTGCTCTGAATATTGCAGGCCTATTAATGTATACTATTTTTTAAAATGGGAAACTATTCGAGCATTGTCAAGAGACTATTTCATCTTGTTTTACAGTCCATTTAAAGGAGACAGTTAAATGCCTTGCTCGGATCCGACATAGTTTTAAAGATCCTTATTATTTTTTGTTGGAGCTTTTTTAAAATATAAAACTACCTAACAAACTATCTTTATGCATGCGCTGATGTCCTTCGTCTGATCTAGCGTGTCTTGCAGGCGACCGGTTTCAACGTAGTTAGCTGATTCAGGACCATCCAAATCTTCGTGGTCGTCGTTCAGACTATCGGAAAATCACTTTAATCTGGAATGGACCTCATATTATAGCGAACATCGCAAACTGCCAAGTGGATGCTATGCGCCAAACAAATATGTTGCTCTGTACCAACTAGTCTGCCTACTTTTCGCATTTCGTTTGACCCATCAGCTACGATGGTAACAATGTTTTTTCCTAGAGAAACATTAAACTCATATCTAGGTAGTTTCCAGCTGTCATTGATATTCTTACTCCCACCAAGCTCCAGTAAGAATTTATTAAGTAGATGTTTATATTTATATAGCGCCTATTTGCAGTCAAGGTCCATTCATCAAACATCAAACTGAACCGTTAACCTGAGATACTAGCCTGTTATATCTTATTTTTTATTATTTTCTTTATCCTGCTTGCATAGCCAACAACCTTTTTTTGATTGTTGTTAAGGATTTTGGTAAATCTGTGTATGCATTCGCTAGTATTAATTTCCTCAAATCATTCGATGTAACGAATGCACTAAATGCGAAACAGTCCATACTTATTTATTTACAAATCCCTTTGTATTCTCTTGTTAACTGTTACATCGGTTTATTTTGCTCTATTCTTTACGCATTTTGATGTGAGCTAATTGTTTTCTCATAAATATTGATTCTATTTGCACTTTTCGAGTCTTGCTGTAACTTGATTGCCGATAATGCTTGACTCCCGGCCCCGAAATCCCAGCCAATTTCTGATCCCGAAAATCCCGGGATTAGAACTCATCAATCCCGGGATTTTCGGGACCAGAAATGGACCGGGATCCCGGGATCCCGGGATCCGGGATCCCGGGATTGGATTCGCTAACTGTAACTAATACGTTACGAACATTCCAAACTGTCTATCGAGTTTACGCAACGTCGTGTATTTGTGCGATCCTGTGTAAATCATCGCCAGCGAAGCTAAAAGCACATAGAACTAAAAATATGAATTTGTTGTGAGCTGGCGAACAAGTACAATAAAGAAGAGGCCAATTACCGAAACAATTGTCGCATGCTCTTTCAAGCGTTTCGTTAGGCGTTACTCGTTTTTGATATGAGTAAAGCGTTCCAAGAATAACATGTAGTTTTCAGTAACATGTTCTTTTGGGAACATGTTACAGATTTGGAACTATGTTATTTAACGTGTTACGTTAAATAGCGCCCAACTCTACTTTACACCCCACGTAGAGAGAGAGGAGTGACTAATGAAATGAATTCATTGCGCTCATTGAGAAAAGTTGCACGTAGAACCAAGTCCAGTGTATCCATTATCAGAGACAAAATGGCTGATTATTTTTGGTATGAAGGAATATTATCCTGGGAAAACGATTATGCTTAGTCAGACACTTTTTAAAATAAATGATAGTGTAAATTTTCATGCCAGCGTCTTTAGTCGCGGTTTTGTCGTATCCATTGATACGCAACGAAGGTACGATACGCAAATATGCAACATATGGGTATCGGCCTTAAGATGTGTTGCTCATTCTGCTAGTCTCCTCCATATTTTCAGTAAGCAAATTCTAAGAGGATCAATGAAATACAAATTATAGAAAATGGAGGAAGAACACGGAATAAATGGCAAACGCATCATTTTGCTCTGATAGCTTGGTTGAGAGGGCAGCATCATTGTACTGTTCATGTAGTGCTTTCTCTTTCTCTTAAAATACGGTCGTAGATTCATTGCACCTCCTATTTCTAAGTCCTCTGGTGCACCAATAATAATTCTGCATGTAAAAGTTTTACCCTATTCTTCTTTAGGTTTTCTTTCAGATGAACTTCCGTCGTCAACCGACCATGACAGCACTCTCAAAAGCAAGATCCAACGGTACCTTGTTTTCGTGAGCCGTAAATTGGCCTTCGAATTGTTTTTCTCGAGGCACAAAATACAGTTTGCATCGAAATTTAATGCCCAGAAATTTTTATAAAATTTTTGAATGCTACAATTAGGAATGAAAGTTCGGGGATACCATTTTGGTGTCAATTCAAACTCTGCTTCCATCAGCTTCAGAAATTTTGCTGAAGACAATTGTTTGCACTTACACCAAGGGCTACAACTCAAACCGTGGCTGCAGATAAGTTAGGTCATCAGTTTGTAGTGATTGCTATGGTCCCTCATGCGTAAATGTGTCGCCCGATATGAATATCATTGATGATTACCATTCTACTGATGATTTAGATCCATTTTGTTTTCCTGGAAAATTATGGAAATACAAGAGACAACGGAAGTAAAAGAAGAACGCGATGATGAAAGGGAAAACATACACATAGAAATAGAGACTGAAAAGGAATAATTATTAAAATTATTAGCTCCTGTTTTAAACAATTTATGAAAAATAAACAGGTTCTTTCATTTTATTTAAAAAAAAAAAAAAAGTGTTTTAGGCCTGCTGGGGGAATTCCAGACTTAAAAAAACGCACATTGTACTTTACTACGAAGGTGGTGCGGAAAAAAGTGCATGTTTCATGAGAATCTTAAAAGCTCAAAATATCAAAATGTCTCAAAATCGGCTATCTTTACCCGAAAAAGTTATACAATCTTTTTCATAGGAAATTTGTTAAGAAACAAATTTGTCATGTATTGTTTGTCGTAAAGGCTTATTACTAATACCTACTGAGATATTTATAAAAATCTCTTTTGGTGATCTTTGGTTATCCCGTGTAAAATGTTAATGGGGACTTTTAACATTTTGTTCAGAACAGCAATATCAAGGCTCTCACCAAAATCCAGCTTTCCCTAATTTGTCCGAAGTTGGGAGTTGTACGAGTTTAATTTCCTTGGACTACTAACGCATTAGCAGAAATTGCGGCTGCTGACACTCAATTGCAACACTCGTTTTGCGCTAGTGATGATTACTATAGTCAAGCGTGATTTACATACCAAAGTAAAAATCCCATGTCGGATATCCTGCTGATACCAGCACGGTTCGCTTTCCAACATCTGTCTTATTTTGTTTGGATGATTATATAGGTTGACAGTTGATTACATAATTTGATAAAAAGTCGCGATAAGTGAGAGGTCAAGAGGCTGCCGAAAGTATCAAATTTATTTCAAAAATAACGAGCTACCCTTACTAATACAATAACCTTTCTAAACCCATGATTCTCTGCTTAGCATCACAGTTATATCGCTTCATAGCTGGTTGAATTTGCCTGCTTACTTTGATTATTATTGTTTTTCACTGTTTAGATACGGTTAGCGTTATGTCTATGAAAATCACATTATTCGCTATATGCACATGAATATCCTCAGGATTCTTTCCGACCAAATGCAACTTGCAGAGTTACAGAGAGTTCATTATCCCGGAGGCGGACTTCAGGTTCTTTCGTTTTCGATTAATATGCGATATATTGGCAGTGATTTTTCTTTTTGTCACCCCATGCTTCAATCGTACTGGCGGTTCTTAAAAGAGCAGGACTGGGGGCTGAGAGTTTATTACATTAATAAGTAATCATTTTGCTATGAATGTTGAATGTTGCAGGTTTAAAATGATTTCCGAATTCGACGGGAGGTAAAAGCATTTTCGTTAATAGAGCGGAAAATTTAAAAGGGCGATGTGGTTCGATAATAATGATACTGGCGTTCGATAATGATAATTTGATACTAGGGAAAATGGATCGATATATATTTTTTCTCGATGCATTTATCTAATCTCGTCTCAAATCGTCTTAAATTGCTTTTACTGAAATGTTTGCCGTTTTTGTGCCTTGACTAGGTGTGCTAAAATGCAAAATATCCGACAAAATATCACATGTAATTCTTTCTTTTTGAGACACCACTACTGAAAAATATTTATAGTGTGATTTGTGATATTGTGCTGATATGTTGCCCATTGGGTATTTCATTCCAGTTTATGCAAATTCTCATTATATTTTCCATTATAATTCAACCTGAATTTGAATTGGCATACGTTATTCGTCAATAAAAAACTAGGAAAAACAAAAAATGTCCTCTACTAGCTCCAGGTGAAACAAATGACATCACAAATATTCTGAAGAATGTATAAAAGCTCCGTAGCATTGATGCTCTACTATGTGAACTGTCTGCCGGCATTGACGAAACTGCCAAAAACTTCGCTTCTCATTTCGCTTCATGGCACCAATCTGGCCATGTAACGTTTAATAATTCGAAGCTGGCAAATTCAATTAAAAGGGACAACTTGGTGTCGATCAACAGAATCGTCTTAGTCAACGGGAAATATTGAACGTTCAATGTGGTTTGTTTTGCAAAAAGAGCAAAAATTGAGCTCCACTCCATGAAGTCTCATCAGCCAGCAATATTCGATCCATGATCATGCAGCTCAATGACCCGCAATTGATGTCAAGAATAATTTGTGGAGTTCTTAAAGCAATGAAGGCAAAATCAGTTGGTAGTATACATTAAATTATTTATGAAATGGGCGAACGCTCCTTGAATGATTTGTCTAATCTGGTGAAGTGTTTGCAGCCGTAAATCCATATGTGAGTCGATGGTGGCATACAAAGAAAAATCGTAACGCTAGAGACCATAATTTGTTTGCTTTTGGCGCTCTAGACATATTTGATCTCGGGATTGTGATAAAATAAAGCGCCTGACAGCGTGGTGAAAAATTCATAGAAGAAGGCACATTATATTACGGCTCAACATGCCATGTATATATTATAGCCCTGATGGAAAGCAAAACAAACGTTAAATCGTCCCCGTTTATGACAATTTCGGTATTTTGACGAAACTGGGCTATAGAAATTTCTATTTACTAGCTGAAAGTTAATTTCTTAACTTTAAAATTATGTCAAATAAATCCTTCTCCAATCCGAATTCAAGACACATGACCCTTTTTTTATTCTATCCACTAGGCTACACAAGCTTGTTGAAAAGCTGATATTACTTCTTCCACTTCAAAGATAATAGTTTTACAGGAGTTGAGACTATGTTACATAGCAAAAAAGCCCTTAATGCATGGGAATTTAACCTTTTAGTTATATTTTTAGGGCATTAGGTAGATAACATATGCGACAACAAATGGTGCGATTTATTCTGGACGAGAATGTAAATCTATGTAAATTAGCGCTGTGAGCTATATTTTATAGCTCAGGGTACTATGCATATGTTGATACCAACTCATTCAGTGAATTTTGTTTCAATTCAATGACTGCATCGGAAGCTATAGGAGCGGAAAGGATTTAGGAACAATAAGAGTTTTTCCGCCCGCAAACAATTCAAAATTTACAGAATTCAAGCATTTTAAACAGGTTAAAGTATGTTACGGTGGGTGAACCTAAAAATAACGTTGCTTTTCTATTGTTTCAAGAGTAGGAATAGTTTTTTCATGTCCTTAAATATTTCGTTTCACCATCTAGAATGGAAAAATAAATCAACCGTCAAACACGTAATGCACAATTTATCAAATATAGCTACTGCATCACTTTCAACGGGTAAAGCAATATCTAACATAAAACGGTCGTTCAGTTCAGATATCAGATAACGCTTCGTTCGATTTTACGATCTGCGTATACATAACAAATTTCAAATCAGTCCAGGTACATTAGTTAGATGGAATCAAACCGACCTCATTTCAATCCGCTCTGCTTCTAGATGTGATTTTTACTGATTTTCGAAGAAAATTAGTAAGAGACTCGTTTCGCCGAAAATTCAATTTCTGTATATATGTATATATATATATATATATATATATATATATATATATATATATATATATATATATATATATATATATATATATATATATATATATATATATATATACATATATATTTATGTATATATACATATATATACATATATATATATATATATATATATATATATATATATATATATATATATATATATATAAATATATATATATATATGTATATATATATATATATATATATATATATATATATATATATATATATATATATGCATATATATATAGATACATATATATACATATATATATAGATACATATCTATACATATATATATATACACACATATATATATATATATATATATATATATATATATATATACATATATATATATATATATATATATATATATATATATATATATATATATATATATATATATATATGTCATCGAAATTAAATTTAAATTAAGATATTTTTTGCTCTTTGATGGCGTTGGGCATTTTAGTGAATTTTTCCATGTCGAGTACATTTTCGGTAAAAGTAAGTACTGGAAATGAAAATTTATTGTGATTTGTCCTTGCCCCTCATAAAAAATTGAACATTATGATCCCTTTGTGGGCGCTGAGTGCCTAAACGTAGGCAAAGCTTTTTTTAAAAAAATCTCGAATTGTCATAGCCAGTGTTCACACTCCCAAATTTTCCGCCGTATCACATTTCTTCAAAAAGTGTATCAATATTGGTAAAAATGTATCAAATAGCTCCCAAAAGGGTATTTGGGTCTGTGTTTTTATCTGAATATTGTCATTAATATTGAAGCCCCACAAAATACAATTATTACAAAATGTGGGTTCTTTGCGAATGCGCTAAAATATTCACGAAATCAATACGGGGCGCAGATTATTTTTAGGGAAATCGAAGTTTTAAATTTCAAAAATAAAAAAATATAATTCTTCGACTTAAAAAGGAACCATATACACCGAGAAAAATACTTCTTTTTTTTGAAAAAAAAATGAACATATTATCAAAGAAAATTGGTAATGATTCTGCGCCAAAGAAATATTTACTCAATCCAAAGAAAGAAATTTCTTCATTTCAAAGAACAAATATTGTACTTGCCCTGAGTAAAACTTTGTATAGTTTCAAAGAAATATTTACTCAATCGAAAGAAAAAAAAAGAATTCATTTCAAGCACTGATATTGCACTTGCCCTGAGTAAAATTTGATATATGTAGTTTCAAGAACATCTGGCATCTGGCATAAATCGGTTCACGTACGATCACCGAAGTTAAGCAGTGCTGGGCGCGGTTACTACTTAGATGGGGGACCGCTTTGAAAGCATCGCATGTTGTTGGCACGCAAAAACTCTGAAATTTTTTTTTCCATTTTTTCCTTTTTTTAAAGTGCCACATTTTTTTCTTATTTTCTGAAGCGCTAGTATTATTTATGCCTAGTCGCCAATTTAAGCTGACACTTAATCAATGGAGTTAGGACAACTGAAGACGAACAAAGTCAACCATGAACCCGGCGGAATTCGAACCCACGAGCGGTAGATCTCTGCTTTGGATTGACACGTTAGCGAGCTAAGCTATCGACCCTTTAATTGTCTAGAGGAAATGTTGATAGAAGTCATAAAAACTATCAATTTTTTCGTCGAATATTGAAGCATGGTTGTTGTTGAAACATAGAAAAAAATATTCGCGGTGTAGATATAATTTACTAAATTCATAGACATAATTTACAAGATTTGAGGAAAATTACTTACTTGAAATAAGGTAAAGCAAAAATTGTATTCCGTTGAATGTAAGAAATTTTTCAATGATATTTATACAAATTACTGATATCAAATAAAAGTTTATTTGATTTGTGGAAGATTTCACACCTCGTAAACAAGTAAATATTTTCTTTGATTTTCGGAAACATATTTTTCTGAGTGTAACTATCGGAATACTGATGATTTGATGAAGATGATGAATAAAAAGTTATGTTTTGTTATGAAACCAAACATTGTTTGGTTTCTTGCTTCCCAAAATGCCTCTAATCTCTTTTCAAGTCTAATCAGTTCTTTTTTTACATTGCCATTCAAGTTTTATACAGAAAAACCTCGTTCTTAGGTAAACTGTAAGGTACAGCTATTAAAATCAGCATGAATGATGAAAGGCGGCAGATGACATTGATTCACCTAAATTGTTTTCAATCAAAACGCTTCAACAATCATTTTCTTGTTCAAAAAATTTTCTTGTTCAAACTGTATCATTTTGCCACATTTCAGTGAGTTGCTGTATCATTGTATGAAAAAAATATGTTTCAAGTAAAAATGTATCAAAATGATACAAATGTATCAAAAGTGGGAACCCTGGTCATAGCATTTGACAGAAACATTTGATCTTCGGGAAATTTTCACAGCGTATTAGTGTTGACTAAAACTGTACACATATTTTTGAAAAAATTCAAAGCAGTGATAAGTTTTAACCTTTGCCCACCATGCCAAATTGAAGTTTTCAAAATTCTGTGTTGCACAAGAACGGTAACCCATCTCCAAATTACCCCTAATTTCAGCAATCAAAACTTCTTTTCACGAGAACTGACGACCGGCTAATCTGATGATTATACAATTTACAGAGCATATTTGTATTAACTAGGACCAGGTCTGATAGAAGTGATTTTCAAATGCAGGTAATCCTGTGGCAGTGGTGCCATCTTGAAAAAACGTTGAGAAGAAAACAACTGCTTTTTGGCCCATAGCTTCCGATTCAGCCATCAGATTTTAACAAAATTCACACTGTACTAAGTCACATTTGAATTTTCTTTTATAACTGTGTCTACGCGTCACGGAATTTCTCGTAAATAAGAGAAGGTATTAGGGCTTTTCGAATGTGAGTGGGGTAGAGAGGAGTGCATTGGGCCGAGTTTTTGTAAGAGACCACCGTTGTCCATGTATTGAAAAAGACTTGCTCACATATGGGTACACAGATAGTATTCGTATCCATCGGTTAATTTTCTTTTATTTCTGTGTACATACGCAAAACTTCACAAAAACTCGCTCTTGAGCTCAAAAAATGCGGAATGTGCAGATCGAAGTGAGGACGTGAGCGGCAAAATTTGATTACAAACGCCAAATTTACATATGCTTTGAATTGAATTGGCAAACTGTGCTTTGAATGCATAGAAAAGTATAAGCGCGTACATCCGTACCTCAGCTTCACACTAATAAGTGGAAGGTCGTAAAATGTATAATTAATCACGACTAATTTCCGATCCATTTTCTCTCATATCTATGGAATTTCCCCATCGAATCAAAATTCTGATAAAAAAGTTTTCCAACGATCGCCGTGTCAAAAATAATGATTATTCTTGTGGGTGGGTGCAAATGTGGCACAGGACTTTCGAACCCCACTCTCGCTACATATACAGCCTTCCAACTCTTTCTCATTTTCCCGTGTGTATGTGCTAGACAACACCAGCAAATTAATCTTCGAGCAGCTGTGCTGAGTGTGTTTGACTGAGACTCATCACCAGCATACCTTCTCCCAAATGAGCCTTTTACATAGTTCTGATGGGTGCTAGCTGCCACGACCCAAACATCCACACATATTGCCACCAACCCTTTGCTCACTGAATTCTATCCCGCTCGTCTGGGTTTATTGAAATTTGTCAATTAAGCTCCCTTCAAACTATTATCCTGTTTGGAAAGCAGATTTTAATTAAATTTGCAAATTAAACCGCACATCCAAGCGGAGAGTGTGTATGTATATGCTGTAGCAGGCTGGGCGTGCAGGGATTTCACCTTCGTTGCCAGTTGCTCAGAAATTCAAATATAGCTTTGTAAACTTGTATGTTTCTGTAACCGTTCGGGTCCCAAAGCTTTGAAGTAGAAGTGAACTCACTCTTGTGTGGTTGCTTAATGGACTAATAAAGCAGGTATTCAAGATTTTCTTAGATTCGTAGATTGTTTGATGATCTCGCAAAGTGAATTAGGATTAACTTTTCCAACTCCATGAACCCAAAGAAAATGGAGCGACTCAGTCAAGTTTATATAGTAAGGTAAGAACGAAATAATGCAAATCTCGCGTTCGCCATAGAAATTTGGTTTAAGTGGAAAAGTTTATGAATTAATTTTGAAAAGGCTTATGAAGTTTTTTGGTCCTTTTAATAATTTGGTTGCTTAACTCAAAGCATGATAATCACTAGAAGACAAACATGAGGTCATTTTAGTGGGGGCCCAATGAAAGAGTGGCTCTGGCTCATGATGTGAGACAAACTTGAGACAAATTTTAAAAAAGAAAAAAAAATGTTTGGTAGGTCCCTAGGGTGATTTTTCCAAAAGTCGGCCACCTTGCTCCTAAAGTTCGGCCTGCTTGTCTTCCAACACGGCTGAAACTCGTTGGAATAAATATAAATATTGCACTTTATATTTCGCTTTGACGAGACTGATTCTTGTTATGAGACAAAAAAGTTTTGGGTGGCCAAATTTTTCAGTAGGCCGACAGTAGGAGCACTCACCGTATAGAATCTATTCTGATGAATAGGTAAGTTCGGTAGTTCAAGTAAAATTGAGAAAAAATATCATAGATTACATAGCTATAAATTCTTGTAAACAACACAATGCAAAGAAATCCTGTGAAACTTTTCTATCCTGCCAAATAAGAGAAATGTTTTGCAGTACTTTAAGTGGTTTTATTGTTTTATTTTTTTCTTTCGTAGTTCCAGTTTGTGTGTTATTCAAACCTTGATATATATATATATATATATATATATATATATATATATATATATATATATATATATATATATATATATATATATATATATATATATATATATATATATATATATATATATGTATATAGGGTGATTCAGATCAAGGTGCCTTGGGGTATACCTCGTGATTCCTTGAGGTGAGTTGATAAAAAAGGCAAGTATCTGCTAAAAGTAATTAAATAGAAGCTTTTAAACCATAAAGTATAAATAAAAGATTAAGGTTACGTTACGGTTAGACTGATAGACATACTTATTTGGTTTATAGATCTAGAAAAAATTGAATCTGAATAAATAATTGTTTGTGTGATTTAAAGTCTTATAATTTTCAAGTAAACGTAAATTATCCAAATCTTTCACAAACTGTTATATCACCTCTTAGAAATTCATTATGTATTTTTTAAATAAAGAATATGCAGATATTCATTTGATTTATGGCGAAGCTCAAGAAGACAGTGGACTACCCAGACGGCTATATCATGAAAAATTTCCCAATCAGAGAATCCCTCACCACAGAACTTTTGAGAATATAGACAGGTGCTTAAGGGACGTGGGACATTAGCTTCTAATAGGTTGGATCAAGGAGCATCAAGAGCACATCAAGAAGTAGAACTCGAAATATTGCGGATGGTTAATGCAGATCCGAACACCAGCACCAGGAGAATAGCGCAAAGAGTTGGAGTATCTCAATCGAGGGTTTATACCATTATACAGTGGTACTAGCATTACAAGTAGAAGATACGGCGCGGCGACTTGAATTTTGCCGCTGGATGCGTCAGCAAAGACTGGAAATAACAGCAAAAGTGCTATTTACCGATGAACCCACATTTAGTAGATATGATGTTTTTAAGACACATAATTTTTGAATTTGGATTTCAAAGAATCCACACGCCATAATAGAAGGGCATCATCAAAGTAGCTTTAAAATAAATGTTTGGTGTGAGATAGTTGACAATCATTTGCTTAGTCCCTTCGAAATCCCAATAGTCAATCGTACCACATATCTTTCATTTTTGGAAACTGAATTAGAAGATATGTTGGACGATACTATCCCTCTCTCCTTGAGAAGGGATATGTACTTTAAGCACGATGGTGCGCCACCACATTATTCTCAGGAAGTTAGAACTTACTTGAACGAAAAATTCAATGGACGATGGATGGCTGATGGAGGTCCAATTTTTTAGCCTCCCCGGTCCCCGGATCTTAATCCGTTAGATTTTTATTTATGGGGTTACCTAAAAGCTGCGGTCTACGGTTCTGTTGTGAACTCGAGAGAAGACCTCTGGAGCAAAATTCAGACCACCTGTGACTTTATAGGAAGTAATAGTTATAATTTTAGTCGAGTGAGACAATCATTGGTTCGCAGATTAGAATTATGGATTGAGAAGGAAGGAGGCCACTTTCAACACTTATTGTAATTAGTTAATAGTTTACTAAATAAATTATACTGTTACAAAGAAATCGTTTTTTTATTTTATAGAAGTTATTGTTGGGTATTGTGGTAAGGTTCAATAACTTTTCCTCTGTACGTTGACTCAGATGATGAAATTTTTGTTCTCCTTTAATACACATAATGTCCTCATGTAGAAAATCTGTTGCAGGTAGCGGGATGAATTGTTTTGCGAATACAAGTCGACATAAAGAGCATTTTTAAAAAGAAATAAAATTACATTCTGCAGAAATAAATTCCGAAGATACTTGGGTTAATTGTTTGAAATTTTAATGCAAAAAGATAAATTTTGGAACATCCGTTATTAGTTTTTCCAAGAATTATTTGCAAATAATAACAAGTGAGGTTTCATTTGAAAGGAAATTATAATAACTTTTAAACAATATACAGTATATTAAGTAGGAAAGAATTTTTTTCAAATTTCGATTTATTATAGCTCCTGACAGAAATGTCAAATCGTGACGAAATTTTCAAGGTTTTAATGTTGACTAAAACTATACATGACTAAAATCATACATGAGCGTGCGGGCAACCCTGTAGCCACGAGAGGCACATAAAAAAAAGCATTTCTCTCTACCGAAAAAATTTCGCTTTTTGATCCAAAACGCAAATTATTGATAAATTGTATCCTATGTCCAACCTGTTGAAATGAAGTTTTCAAAATTCCGTGTTGCAAAAGAACGGTATCCCATCACCAAATTACGTCTATTTTAGGCACTCGAAAATTCTGTTCATGAGAATTCACGATTGGCTAATCAGAAAAAATAATAAATTCACAGGAAATATTGTCACAGGAAATACTAAATGGGAGCAGAGCTGATTGAAGTGATTTCGAAATATGAGCAGTGGTGCCATCTTTAAAAAAATTCCAAGAAAAAAATTGCTTAATGCCTTATAAATTTTGATTCAGTCATCAGATTTTAAAGAAATTCACACAGTAGCTGGACCTTATTCTAAGCCAAGTTTAGTCGAAAACTTATTATATACCTGCCAGCAATGGTAATATTTTTTTCTTGAATCTTGGAATTTTGCTAAGCAAAATAAAGCTTAATGTTGCCCTATAACTTCCGGTACAGAAACAAAATTGATATGGTAAATGGATCCTGTTATAGGCCAAACGTGGAAGGAATTTAATTGAAAAGTCATGATAGGATGGCCAGCTTTTTTTGCCATTTCTTTAGTAAGCAATTTCATCATGAAATTTTCAAATAGAAATTATCCTGTAGGGGCAATAAACAAAAAATATTAACGTTTAGAATATTTGAAAACTTTTGGGGGTGGTAGCCCTAAATTTCTAATCACCCCGATGCAGTCATTGAACCGAAACAAATTTCATAAGGTGGGCTGGCTTTAACGTGAAGCAGATTTTTTTATACTGTTGGCTTTAGTGCTAGCTAAGGGTTACCAGTACCAGGCATTTTTGGTATTCCCATATTCCCATATTAAGTAATCAATGCTTAAATTTTGCTAGCATTAGAAATTGCTCGGATGGCAGTCCCAAACATCTTTCTTTCCCTGTAACGTTCGATGAATCCATCGGATGAAAACAAGATTCGTGATACAAGTTGATTTTGACGTGTAGCAGCTGTGGTAGACTTTTAGTTGCAGTGCTGGCACTTAACAATTTCATCATTTATGTTACATGTGATGCCGCTTTCAAAGATTTGTAAGAAAAGCAATGAAAATGAATAGAAGTACAATGTGTTTGCCTTTCCTAAATGTTTAATTTTAAGCAAGTTATAGCCCTGAAAACCTTTTCACCCTGTACGTTTCATTGTATCCTTGATATCAAAGTGATAAATAGCCTTCGAAACATGTTGGCTGTAATAAGGAGCAGGTGTGGTAGACTATGCACGATTCCTCTACTGTTCATCGAAAGTTAGTTTTTCTAGCATGCGCTTAAGTTTTTTCGTACTTAAGTTATTAGACTGGTTATAATCTAGAGATCGAGCTATGACTAGTTTATATCATATAGACCTCTTAAACATTCTTTAATTTGACTCTTGTCTATTTAAATAAAATACGAACAAAAAACCAAATATTTTCGTTCCTAGTCTTTTGCTTGAATTATTAGTTTATTAGTTAATGACTTGCAAAATACCCTTTATCACAGAAACATCCTCATTATATGGTACTGAAAGGATAAACGAACAGAGTCAGTACTTACAATCTCCCGCTGCGGAGCAAAGTTGCCTTTCTGGCCAAGAATTTCCACTGAAGAAAAATGTGAAGCATAAAGTGGGATCTTTAGTTTTATATCTCAAGTCAAAAACAATCATGAATATTTTCATTAATTTTACCTGAACTTGGCCGAAAAATGTATTCAGGTGGCTGGAATTTTAAATATGACTAATATTAAAAGTTACATTTCCGAATCTACCAAAAATCATTTGGATTGTGAAAGTGTCAATGAGCCCAACTGCAACACATCCTATATTAGAAACCAATATACTCACTTCATGCATATTCGAAAGCGTTTCGCTTATTTACGTTTTGAGCATATGCCAATCAAATCAAATGCGAACAATATATATTATTAAGTATGTATATTAACTTTTGGCGCCCGCGCTCCATTTCCTTTCGGTAGCAATTTCATATGCTTATTTTTATATTGATAAATCATTTTCATATGTTCGATGTTGAAAATTCTTACAAAAATAATGCAAAAATTAAAACCCTATTTCCAAATGTACCGACATTTTCAAAACCGGACCTAAGAACCACAATCAATAAAATTATTATATGTATATCAATTCGGTCATACGTTTACACTTCGCACATACATTTTTCAACGAACTGTAACCCTCAATCAGCTCATTAGCTCATATGCATACGCACATACGTATATCATTAAAGCATGATTTCTGAATACCCAATTACATCTATTACCCTATCGGGCTGAATAAATCTTCATCCTAACATCGCACGTACATACAGCAATCATCATGCCTATAAAAAAAAACTCTAGCTGAATCATTGAAGTGAGCGAATTTCATACTTTTTCCGCAAAAATAAGGTGTTGAATTTTTTATCATTGAGCTTTTTACAATAGTTTTTTATTCGAAATTTTCAAAGACATTTAAAAGCACGGATAAATCCTTCAAACCCCATTATCAAAATGGCAATATCGCTCCAATAACACGCCGAACGCCCTCCTTAAAGTTTACTAATTTAACATTAGCTTAGAAAGTTGTCAATATCGCAGAACGTTACTCGGAATAGACTACCTCGTTTTGATTGTATCAGGATCTCAAATAATGTCACTCATCTGGAAAGTCTACAATGGAATTCCTTGCCGCCACAGTCCATCGTATTCAAAACGAGATTAAGAACCATTCCACAAAACAGACGGAGGATAATTTCAACTTGATTAGCGTTAAAGGACATCTAATAATCTGCCAATTAGGGAACCCCCACGGGGAATTAATTTGGTGGAAAACTATTTACACGTTTTATTCTCGTGTATTTATATCTACCAAAACCGTCACCATGAGAATAGCAGTGTTGACTGGGTATTGTGCAATGTTTTTTTTTGCCAGTGCACATCTGAAATAATGAGTGCTATGTGTGAGACGCACGTCTATGGCAAGGCATGGCATCAAAGAACAGAATGAACGGCGGAGATTTTGGTCGAAAAATATTTATGCGGTGCAAGAAAAATAATTAATTTTATATTTGTCTTCTTCATCATGTTCATCATCATACTGGTTGACATTATTTTGAATGAATAGGGAATGATTTGAGACCTGCATTGAAACGATTCTAGTCTCTAAGATATCATCATGCGTGTTTATGATTCATAGTAATATGCACTACCCCCAGCGCCATCCCAACGAGAAAAGTAATGCGTAAATATACAATCTGTAAGTATTCCGTATAATGCATGGAAGCATTACAGATCCATAACCTGTTCATTTCTTTTTAAGATAGAGCGCCGCACTGAAAGAAAAACTCT
This sequence comes from Nemotelus nigrinus, assembly GCA_947369275.1. Classification (NCBI taxonomy): domain Eukaryota; kingdom Metazoa; phylum Arthropoda; class Insecta; order Diptera; family Stratiomyidae; genus Nemotelus; species Nemotelus nigrinus. The sequence goes on from OX376372.1 coordinate 218,253,497, forward strand.
TGGTTGGTTCAACTATTTTTAATAGTATTGCAACGATTCATTCAAAATCGTTAAACGAACTATGGAAAATAGTTATTTTTATTATGTTAATATAGTTAATTTAACGATATAAAAGTAGTTGGTTCTGGTTGTACAAAAAATATCGCATCGTTCATGAAATCAACTGTTTTAATTGTTTCATAACCACGAAAATTAGTTGATAAATAGAAAAATTTTCATCAATTCAACGTTTCGAATTATCAACTGTTTTTATGGTACTTAAACTACTTCGCAATAGTTGATTTCAACAAACGTAATTCAGTGAGCAACGTCTTTGGCATTATTCTACGCAAAGTAGAATGGTTTCAACATTTGGATGTTTTTCATGCTCCGTATGAAATTGTTTATCAACCACGCGTCATGGTGCATAAAAGTAATCAGCAATTTTCTTATGGTTGTTTTAACTATAGCCCTAGTTGATGCAAAAACAACTAAGGCAAACTGTTGATTTTTCATACTCCTCATACTCATACTCCTATTCTATCATAGAAGTTTCATATGCTACATGGCAAAATTGTGTTCGGTTTGCTGTTCGATATAATTCATATTCATGTTATGCTGTGAAGCCTTTATATTTCCCTTCTTCTATTCACAAAATATAAGTCTTCTGTTTGCAGATCACTGTTATAAAACAGGGAGTCCCGAAAACGAATACGATTGTCCCAATGCCAGAAATTGTTTAGCAGTTTCAATTGTTTTCATAGATGCTGAAGCTTGCAGCTATGCATATGAACTCAATTTCACGTCTCACGTCCTGTTTCTATTTAAGGCTTGGATGGATTATGTTGCTATGGTTTATGGCTTATCAATGCTCCTCTAATGCTACAAGCATTTAGAGAAAAATATACCAATACATCGTTACCGCCTGAACCAGTACTTTTTTGCACCACGGACGTTGTTTATCAACTATGCGTCATGGTGCATAAAAGTAATCAACTATTTTTTTATGGTTGTTTTAACCATAGCCCGTAGTTGACGCAAAAACAACTAAGGAAAATGGTTGATTATACCAAGATTTTTCTTTCAGTGCGAGTATTTTTCGCGGTGTACTATGGCGTCTGGCGCTATATTTTATCAAAATCCCGAAATCGGCTATGTATGTACATAGCGTCAAAGGTCTTTAAATTATCGTGCCCAGCACCATGCGTTTTTTCCTGTATGTGGTACTTCTATCGTCTGAATACATTGTTGATAGTGGATTTTGTGCATTTGCCGAAGTTTTCTTTAACTCATACCTCAAACGCTATTACCGCACGGGAATCGCTGTACACTGAAAAAAATCCACATGGCGCCCAGAGCCATGTAACATAGCGCATTATTTATGGCGCCATACGCTATGTACATAGTACTCTGAGCTATGCAATATGGCTCCCCGCGCCATAATATCAGAATCTACATAGCGCGTGGTCCTATGTAACATGGTACAGCATTAATGGTCCCACACGCTATGTACATAGTACCCTGAGCCATGCAGTATGGCTCCCAGCGCCATAATTACATGGCGCAGAAATTATGGCCCCACACGCCATATTACATAGTGCCATGAGCCATGTAATATGGCTCATGGCACTCCAATTATAACTCGCAGCCATACTGTGTGAGGGGGTGTATAAATATCAGCAAGCTTCTTGAGTATAGGAGAGATTTTATTGTAGTAGATTATTTGACTGTAATAAGATTGTTTAGCTAATAGAAACACCCCGAATAAAATTAGTTTGCCAAAAAAGGCACGAAGAAACGGGAAGAAAATTGATCAAGTCTTCGTGATACATTGGCAAGCGATCTTCACGCTGCGAAAATTTCGATAATCAATCGAAAAAATTGAGACCCGGGTGTCAAATAATTTTTGCAAATGAATTTTGATCGAATAAAACTTCAATTCAAAAATAAACTGCAAATCAATCGTAATCCTTACGCTCGAAAAGCATGTTATTGCACTGAAAAAACACATAGCGCCAGACGCCATAATTTATAGACTTCTGGCGCCATGTACATAGTCGATTTCGGTAGATTTGTGCTAAAATATAGCGCCACACGCCATAGTACATAGGAGCACACGCTATGCTTATAGCCCTCCACGCCATATACTATAGTCCTTCACGCCGTGTATTATAGTCCTCCACGCCATGTACTAGAGTCCTTCACGCCATGTACTATAGTCCTCCACGCCATGTACTATAGTCCTCCACGCCATCTGCATGGCGTATAGTTCTACTTCTACGTGAATTTCGTGCATGAAGGTTATGTGCAACTATTTGTGCTTAGCAAATTCAATGCACAAAAATTCACGCGAAACTGAAAGGGAACGAGATATTGAAGAAGAACTGATTTCCGCAACCTTTAATAACTTTTTTTTACACACACGATTTCATGATGAGCTTTTCATATTGTGTTTCTCATCCCTCTATGTATAAAATTCTGTTGAAAAACCATCACTTGGATTTATTTGGCAGAGATAGTCTAAAATTAATGGACTACATCTATTTAATTACTTCGCTATTCTGCTGCTCGTTGGCAGTAAACGTACCGAAATTAATACCAAAAACCACAAATTCAGACCAATCATCGTCCCAATGGCAGTCCATGCATGTAATAACAGCGGAGCAGAGTCCTTCATGATTTGCCTCGTCTGACTGTGCAACATACCTCAGTGTCCTAATAGTCAATTATAGGTCCAATCTATTCACAATAGATGCTTGGTTTATTTTCGACCACAAAGGAATTACATTTGAGCTGCAATCCCTTGGTTCTCGATAACTGCTTTGGTATATGTTTTGCCTGAATTCTATTAAGCCCGAAGATGGGCTTGCATAGAGTGCAGCTCATCCTGGAAGACTATAGATGCAAATAAATTAGAATTTCGTATTAAATAGACTTTGAGATGGAGATTCACGACGAATATAATGCGTCTGTTCGCATATGCGCATTCGTAACTATATTTAGTGCAGTCACGCAACAAATCAATACTTTCGTATTTATATTCATCATCCAAAATAATTCAAATTTCCTTTTTCCAACATCTTGTTAGGTTCGGGATCAAATTCGCAATAAAAATGCATAACCTTAATAGCCCATTCCAATTTCCAAACAAATTGACAAAACTTTCCCCCATTAGTCCGGCGACAAACCCTTAACCGAATGTTTTGCCTCTTGACAAATATAAGTAGATGATTAAGTTACTCTTATTCTGATCAATGCCCATCAAAAAACTCACTTCGGTTGCGACCCTATTTTCTCTGAAATGCAATCAAAAAGTTAAAAGGAAATCATTTGAAAAACACAACGGTCATTTGCAAACATTTCCTGAAGTCAGATTTGAGAAACGGCAGATTTGCGGGGCTGGTAAAATATAACAATTATTTCATGTTCGTAAATTGAATTGTTGGTACTTACCCATTCAGAACTGAACAAAAAACTTTCAAATTTATACAAACTCGATTATTGAGATTTTGCCGCCTTGCCCGTTTGCTGTTTTCTGCCTTGAGAGATAAGTAAGTATACATGTGGATGCAGACAGCGACCCCTCTTCATATCAATGCTGATTCGTAAACATTGTTCGGCGTTCGAAAGTGATTGTTACGAAACAAAAGACGATTACACTCCCCAATGCAGTGTAGACGAGGAGTTGTATGTGAAAGATTGAGGATGTTATCGTGGGCTATTTCTCTATGGGCGTTACAAATGATGAGTATCAAAGAAATGCCTTAGTATTGAGATCTCAGAACATAAAAATACAAGGAAATGAAAATAGTAGTGAGAGTTGAAGCAATTCGCTTGACTCCGAGTGTCAAAGGACCCACTGACAAGCAGATCTGGTCGACGATTTGACCTCGAAAATGCCATTTCTGGGACGAAATAAGCTGCCTGTATGCTAATCTCAGGCTACATTTTTAGTCTCCGCAACGGTTGCGGTTAATATCAATTTTTTTTTATATTTTGTGGGCCGAGCTAGTGTCCGACAGCCGAATTGCTGTGTCCGGTGTGATTTTGAAACTGGAATGGGGATCTCATTCGAATTTAATGTAGTGCAATGGTTGCATCATGATTCAGGAAAATTCAGTGAGTGAAGGTACGGGAAAGATAAATTAAGTGAGATTATTTCAAATATGGGCTTGGGCACAGAGGTTTATCTTCGATTAAAATGTAAAATGTACAAAAAGCAAAAGTATTACAAAATTCTAAGACGTATGTATGTGCGCCCTGTGTACTTGACTTGGTACTCGCAAGGTGTAATGCAAATTTGAAAGTATTCTATTGATTTGGTAAAATTAATGTACAATTGTGTATTAGGGGAAAGCCATTCGTACCAATTTGAAAAAAATTCCCGGATTAATGTTAGTTACAGAACCAGATTTGCAAGAAATTTTTCTAATATTAATCAGCTTGGAAATTTAAATGTTCGCAAATCGGTCAGCACCATAATCATTTACTATTTTAGGCTAGTAAAATCTCAGCTGATTCTTCTTTCATGCGAAATTGAATTAACAACTTATCTTCTTCAAAAAGCATAGGATTAGACACACAATATAAGCCATTGAATTTACTAAAAAGCACTCTACAAAGAAAAGCCATTTTAGTTTCATTTGCCGAAAGAAATAGCTTAAATAGGCAAAATAGGGACGATATAATCACCCTAATAGTGGAAAGCTTCGCAGATAAAAATGAAGTCATGCCCATTCAAAATATTAGAGAATTCAGTGAACTTTTAAGTATTTCCAACTGAAAATCTGTTAAGTAGATCCGAACTTCAACTTTGAAATATTACATATTCTTCGAGAAAAATAAATTTAATTGAGGGATATTATTATTTATTCAGGGGAAGTAGTAAAAATCTTTCTGGGAAGCTGCACGACAAAGCGGTGAATTCAAGGGCCAAAATAAAAAAGGAACATTTTTTGGGAACGAGGAGCAAACAACTGGGCTATATTCAATAAGCAAGAGCTTATATTCTGAAAGTGAGTAATATATTTTTGCTTTTTTTAAGATATTGAATTGATTAACATTATTTTCGATTTTTGTCAATCTACAAAATATTTTATTCACATATATTCATACAAAATATTTTATGCACTGTGTGGTTTTGTCTTTTTAAAAGTGCTATCACATTTAGAAAAAATAGCTCCTTTTGAGATTAACATATAAAGACACTAATGAAAAATACATTTAATATTTGTACTTCTAAGTCTAAACGGCGCCTTTTTGTATAATACGAACACAATAATACCACGACATTCTTATGCCTTTTTTGCACCCATTTTAGGTGCTGAGGATCTTCAATTGAAAATTTGGTTGACCCATAACGTTGAACCATGGAAAACAATAGAAAAAAAGACATAGGCCTATAAGTCAGTGGCATTAAATTGGCCTCTAATCAACCATTCATGTGGATATAAACTGGTACAAATGGAGGGAATCATTTTACAGATTATATACTGAGTTTTATAAGTTTTAGATTGAATTAGATTTTGGCGAAAATATTTGCCTATTGACAAAGTGGCCAGCCTTCAAAGCGAAAATTATCGATGTTTTCAGAAGTAGAATAAGTGGCCGCGAATCGAAAAGTATGCTCAATGTATTGATTGCCGAAGAAGAAAACAGTAAGATTTTTTTTTAGTGTTTCTGTAAAATGTACACATACCGTCTTTTGATAGATACTTCCGAGCTCCATTATCAAACCTGCAGCTGTCAGTAATAACAAAGGAAAACGAGTACTTTGGAAACCAACTATACTTGAATCACGTCAGTCCATAGACGAGTACTATACGCATTAAATTCGAGTGCTGTCTAACATAAAATAGAGGAGGCAAAGAAGGCAGGCATGTTTACATTAACTATGCTTGTTAAATTATTATATTGAGCCTTCATAAATGAATCAAATATCAATCTATGCACAAAATCGTATAAATAAATAAAAAAATACTGCTGAATTTCTTTCATTGCCATTTATTTTCCAGGGTTTTTTTTTCTTGAAAACTATGCTTTTCAGGTTTACGCATTGCTATTTTTATATCGTAACGCACGAGATTCACCATCTTAAAGTTAATTATGAGTTGAATTGATGTAACTCAAACAGCTATTAAATTACAAATCCAATTAAAATAACATTGAATCCTATCAATTCAACTAAAAATAATAAGAGGGAAAATCATTACTTGAATCATGCATATCATTTTAAAATCAAAGGAAATCATATTATTACTTAAATTATATCTACTTGAACTTATTATTTTTACTTTATTGAAATTAATGGATATATCACATTGACCAAAAGTAATGTGAAAAATAATTGATTTTATGAGATATTTGAACTGAGTGTACGCACACTCACTTAAAATTATAAATTTCAATAACGCACATATATATATGCTCTTACAATGAAAATCACCCGTAAAAGTACTTGAGGAAATGAGAACAAATGAGGTTTGCTGAAGAATTGAGTATATTTTACTGTACTCACAAGTAAACATTTTGCACGATTATTGAACCATAGCTTCAATGACTCTTTCAGCGTTAATTGCCTACAATAAGAATGAGTGATTAATTTTCTAATAATTTAGTAGTAAAATTACAAGGACTTTTTTTTAACTTTTTCGAACTCGGATTTGCAATGCACTTTTAACATTGTGTTTGCGGGTGTTAAAAACCTAATAAAAGATTATGGGAGATTCGTACTCACTAAAAAACACCACCCGCCGATCACGGAAGTCCAAGCCGGAACCGCTTTCGCATTACCTCAACTCGGCCGTGCTACTTGGACGTGTCAGGTGTCCCATTGGCTTACTTCCGTTCTGTCAGGCTTTCAGGAGTCTATGAGACATCCTTCCTCTTTTTTCAAACACAATACCAGCTCCTTATATGCTGGCACAGCTGACCAGACATCATCAGACTGTGGCATCATCTCCACGATTGCCTCCGGCGTCGCAGGGCTAATTGCAGAGAAAAGCAATTGTCGCTCCCTTTTGAAGCGGGCGCAATGGAAAAAGGTATGCAAAGCGTCATCACTTTCCTTAACACAATACTTACAGAACTCTGTCCTGAATTTCCCCATTCTGTGAAGGTATTTTCTGAAGTAGCCGTAGCCCGATAGGAACTGGCACAGATAGAAGTTTATTTCACCGTGGTCGCGATTAAGACAAGGTTTTAAGACGCAAATTAGCCTAATCGTATATGCTCCCTTCAAGCTCGTAGCGCTCATGCTTGAGCAGCCAAAATTTCTCTTCCCACTTCTGCTCTGTTCAGAAACACCTCCCTGCGTTCGCTCGCCAATAGATCAATTGAGATTACTCCCGCTATCACTAACACGGCGTTTGCTGAAACTGTTCTGTAGCTGCTTGCAATCCGCAGCGCTCCCCTACGCCGCACGCTCACCATCCTAGCTCCATACTTTTCAAAACTTAACGCAGGGGCCCATATCTCCGCGTCATAAGGAGTTTACGTTTACTCGCACTAGGACCGCAAACGTTTGCCATGAGTCTCCCAAGCGAAATAACAGCCAGTAGTGCACCACCGCATACTTTTCGGATGTGCCAGCTTCGAGTCCAACATCACACCAAGATACTTAGCCAATTTTTTGGTCTCAAGTACTTCAGAGCCAACCGTCATGGGTATAATCGTTGCTATCCTCCTTTTTGTCAGCATGACAATCTCAGTTTTTGCGATCACCAGCTGGAGACCATGGCTTTCCATCCAGCCTTCAATCCTTCTCATTACTTGGTTGAGTTTGAGTTGGGCAAGGCAAGGATTTCTAGATGTGATGACAGCGGTTACATCATCAGCACAACCTATCAAGAGCACGTCTTCCGGCATTTCGAAGGACAAGAGACCATCATAAGCAAAATTCCATAGGTCTGGCCCAAGAATGGACCCTTGTGTTGCTCCACCTGTAATGGTTTTGCGTACAGTTTCCTGATTCGTTTCATAAATCAAATGGCGTTCCTTCAAGTAGTCTCGTACCATTGCCAGCAAGTATTCCTCTGCGGAATCTATGTTGGTTTTCGAAAGGTCACCAGCTCTTCATATAGCCGCCTTTAGCCGAAGTTTCACCAACCCTTTCGGAAGTTCCGTACTATCCAGCATGCAGAGAGGTCTGTATGCTGATGGTGTGTTATGATATGTCTTACCTGCCTAGGACATGCAAAGATAAAAATAAATTAATAGACTATGGGTCAGTAATGCTTTCATGCATTACGCAGAAAATTTACCGAGTACATGCCTACCCATTACTTCTCCCGTTGGGCGATTCTGGAATGCGCTCTCGCGCAAGCTCGCAAAATATTGGTGACAAAGAAACGAAAGAGAAAATTAGAGATATTCCCAACGGGAAAAGTAATGCGTCAGCATATATTTGGTGAGTATTTCGTAAAATGCATGGAAGCATTACAGATGCGCACCTTGTTCATTTCTTTTTAATATGGGATGTCCTAGGTATCGACAAGGTTTGAACTGCTTGGACATCCGCCTTATTCGCCAGTTCTAGACTTTTACCTCTTTCCTCTGCTGAAAGAACACCTTTGGGGCAAGAAATTTGAAGATGATAGCGAAGTGATGGCCGCTGTTGGGGCGCTTTGGGAAAGTAGACAAAAATTTTTTCTAAGGGTATCCTGGGTTTGGAAAAAAATGGACTAAGTGTAATAACTTGTTAGGAGACTATGTTGAAAAATAAAAATTTTTGTAAGTTTAATCACCTTGGTTTATATTGATTATCATTTCTTTTGGATCAACCCTCGTAGTAAATGTACACCCTTTTTGCTTACGTTTACATTCAGTTGATGTGGCGTAAAAGCCAGAAACGCAATATAATGTGAAAAAAAAATTTATGATTCGTTATTCTAAATAGAAAAATGCATATATTTCCTACTATCGAATAATTAATTATAAACACACTTCTTAGAGTGTAGTAGTTTCTGATCACTATATTTCTTGTCGATAATTGTCTTTATTCAGCAAAACTTTCAAGCTATAAAACTATTAAGCACTAAATACTTCTTGAAAAATTTCTCCATTTGAGCGGTAAACTGCAGAGTCTTCAGATTTGAATGACTGACATTTATGTTGAAAGATTGAGTAGCACAATTGGAAATATAATTAAGTAGGATATCAAAATAATATCTACAAAAAAAATCGATGTCTCTTGCTAGATTACCAGTGCCATTAACTGCCAATGCTTGCTTAGCATTCGACTCAAGCGTAAAAATATCTCTGAATGTCGATCTCATCAAAAAGTGAAATAGAATAGCATCCTTCATAAAATTCGCTTTCGATTCAAAATATTTACAGAGCTTCCTACAAATGTGACCAATTTGTAAGCATTAAACCTATAATTTGTGATTTCCTTCTCGTTCCCGAATTAGTAGAAGAAGCCTGCTGTGAAAATTATCAGACCTCGTTTCGCTCTCTCATTGACAACTGTAACGAAAACTCAGCAGCTGTCATTCGTACTTGGGCAAGTAAGCGGTGCCAGGACATACTTCGTTTGTACTGAAAGAGGAGTGTAGATGCAAAATGATGATGTTGTTAGCGTGTTTGTTTTCTTTTGATATTTCACCTATTGCGGTAGTAGAGAGGAAAGCATCTGGCGGGAGAGCGCAGCCATCGATTATCCTTGTCATCGGCAATCATAGACTTTGAGTGTGTTCGACATTTTGTGACAAGGTTCGTTTTGAAATCATTTAGCTTATTTTAAGATAGGGCTTCTTATAAGTTAGTTTGAAGTTTGAAATGTGACATGAACACAATATTTGATTAAATTCCCCAGAGATTCAATAGGGTCGATTATAATTTTGCAAATTGTTTCTATTACGTTAATAGCCCTATGCTGCTGCAATTATTTTCCTCAAAAACTTCAGACAGTTCTTAATGAATCAAGGGGTAGGAAAACCTGTTTTAGTAAAAAATGCTACCAATGCAAAAAGTTTTAAGCATTTTCAAGGCAGAATGACAGATATATAATATAATCAAAATATAAACTTGTGCAGGCGGAAATGAAAGTAACTTCTTGTTCAAATCATTCTTTCAAGTATTTAAGAAGGAAAGCTACCATGTCAAATATGACGGAACAAACACTAGAGTATATACACCGAGTAAAAGACAGATTTTCGATGTTTAGATATTGTTATGGATATGATATGGTTACTTCAGACGGATAGCTACATACATATCTCACTGCATAGTTACATCAGATATTTAGCATATGAACATTTAATGTAAACGATTGCCAGGGCAAAAGAGGTGAATTGCACAGTCGCAGTTATACAAATATGTAGTATAATATACAAGTCTTCTGAATTTTGTTTTGACCCGAAAACTGCGACACAAGCTGTAGGACATATATGAAATTTTTATAGGGAAACAAGATATTTGGAAAGAACAAATATAAGGAATGAAAATTGATAACATTTTCAGCTTGGTTATGAACAGTAGCCCTTCTCTAATTTACCTATTTTTGCTGCACTAGTGTGAATTTGCTGCACAATGTGAAATTCGCAGAGTGTATTGATATTAAGACCAGGTCTGGTAAGAGTTTAGTGAATATGCTGGCGATTCAGCGCAGTGATGGATACTGAAGAAAAAATAAACCAGTAGACTTTACACCAAAAAACAAGCAAGTCGAAACAAAAAATAGCGAGCATTTTCATCATTTATGTTAACAAACAAAAAGTAACAACAAATAACAAGTCTTTTTGCTATCTTAAATTTTTTAATTCATACGAACGGAAATTCTTAAAACTTTTCTGTCCGCTGAATTACTATATAGTTACGCTAGAACAAAACCTTCGAAACAGGTGTCTTATAACAAGGAGCACTTGTAATAGAATATCCACTGAAAATCTGCATAAATCCACTACACGGTAAAAAATTTAAGTTCGAAAATTCATCTTTGTCAATTATTTCTTGGTTTAATTCACAATTATGTGATTTTTTTATACTAATTTGTTGAAAAATTTTACTTGATGAAGTTGAAAAGCTAATATGCAGACATTTTTATCTCAAATATTGTAAAAAGTCAACCAAAATCCAACACTAACGGTCTATTTTTATGACATTTATACTTTTTTGGTTTAAAATTCTGATAAAACCAACCAGCAAAGATGAAATTTTTCCGGAATCATACGAAAATCTAGGAATTTATCAAAATCAACGGTATTTTATGTATGTACCAAAGTTAAGTGAATATCGTTCGTTGAATGCGTTATATTTTTCAGTTTGTTTACTCAAGTGGTCTATATGTAACCATCCTAATGGCTTTACGTATTAACGAAGCGCATCATTTTAGTTCGGTATTTCGAGTAAATTAGTACTTTCAGTGATTCAAGTGCTTTCAGTGATTCAAGTGCTCAAAATGCAACTAAATTACAAGAACCCAATTAAAAGTTGAGTGGAACTGGGTAGAAATTTCAACCAGAGCCGTTCAAAAAGGTAAACAATACTTAAACAAAAAAGGGCGAAATTTCTTCGTTTTAGTTGAATTTTATACATAACAATTTTTTTAGACTTTATTGATAAAAACCCAACCAAATTTTGACGGACCTATATATCAACCCATATTGTTGAAAATTCTAGCTCAGAATTTTTACCGTGTACTTTTCTTTGAAAATCAATGTTTCTAGCGGTTTCTATGCGCTATATTTTTTTTATTTTGCAATAAGCTATTACCTAGGTAGGTAGGTAGGTTGAAGTGGCTGCTGATCTACAGGGGCCTGTCGACCGACACACATAGGCGCAAGAGAAGACCATTGTGATGCCACAATAATTTATGACTCTCTCCTACTCACTGAACCGCACTATCCCCTTTAAATTGGACAGGGAAAGTTTGGTCAGATTTGAGGGAAAGGATGCACCAAGTGTCATCACCTTTCTCCTTGCCAAAGCCGTGTACTGGCACATAAGATGGAGGTCGGATTCCTCATCGTCCTCAGAGCCACAGCTCCGATGGATATCGTTAAACTATGACGCTTTATGAGGCAGTGGCCCGTAAGAATGCCCACAGTGCAACGCAGAGCGCTTCGAGTTAAGCCTAAAAGCTGCCTTGTTGCCATACGCATCCATCGATACCCAGGACTGCATTGTTATTGCACAGGATGATTCATCTGCCTAGGACTTCCTAACGTCTTCAAGATATTTTTGCCTGATGGCCAATTTGACCGATGTCATCGGTATACCTATTGAAAAGAAGTAAGAGACCTCGTGAGGCCAATGACCTTGTTAGCTCATTGGCCTCACAGTTGCCCTGCGAACCCCTATGTCCAGGTACCCAAATCAATAGAACAACCGAATGACTCGATATTTCCCTAAGAGATGCACGGTATTCAGCAACAATCATGTACTATCTGCAAGGACCAGCAAGGGACTTAATAGCCGCTTGGCTATCTGTGAAAATACCAATATTGAGCCCGAATATTCGATGCCTGGAAAAAAACTGCAACCTCCACCTGAAAGACACTACAGTGATCTGTTAGACGCAGGGACAGCTTGAGATTCAGCTTATCTGAGTATACATCACTCCCGACACTATTGTTTACCTAGCAAGTAATAGAAATCTGCTTTAATTTGAATACCGACTTTGGTTTGGTTTTGGCTTTTTTGCAGAGACATACAAAAGAATTGCGTAAAGACAGTACATCCTACTTGAAGATAACGCAATTCTCAGCTGGAGCTTTGGACTTCCTTCAGTCAATTGAGAAAATTGTTCTAAGCGAAAAGAATCATTGGGAAACAAGACACAAACCAGCAGCGAACAAAACATGCCTGCAGGAACTATGAATGAATTAACGATTGAATGTTTTCTAGAATCAAACGACAAGGGCATGACAAGCCGAACCAAACACTCTGTCATTCATTCCCACTTAACTTTCAAAGCTGACCCGGGAGTCCACTCAAACAACCGTACTACCATCACAGCTTGTCTGCTTGATATCTAAAAGGCCTACGACACCGTTTGAAAAGAAGTGCTAATACAAAAAATGTTCTTTTTCTTCCACTTTGATCCGCACTTGTGTAAAATTATTTAGTTTCCTCTCTAATAAATCTTCGATAGTGAAAATAAACAATGTGCAATCAAATCCCAATGCTAGCACACTCGGAATATCCCAAGGCTCTGTCCTTTCTCCTATTCTCTTCTCCCTGTGCACCGCCCATATTCAACGCCCCCAACTATCTCTCAAAAGTTGACAGTTTGCTGATAACCTCATTGTTTATAAGCCTGCTCGTAGCCTGAAAATAAATGAGGAGCGTATATCTATACCTCGGCTTACTTCATTACTACTTCCTCTATTCCCAATCCGTCTAAATCCGAATCCATCTTCATTCGAGGCCACATTAAGCTTCTTCGATCGACTAGACGTTTCCTTCCCTCCATAAATATGAAAATTAACAACAATCCCATCCCTAGACATAACAGGGTTATGTACCTTGGCGTAACTCTGAGCACCAAACTATCTTCAATATCCCATACGAACAACATCCTCACTAAAGTCCTGCATGTCCTGCATGTCCTGCAAGGGTTTGTACTTGTGAAAAAAGAATTATTTTTTCCTTAGAGTTAAATATTGCGAGAATACCCAGCAAACACAGCACTACTTCTAAAGTTCTGCAGAAGTCGTGAGTAAGCCCGTGAATGCTTTTAATGCTAGAGATAGCATTTTAAACCAAAATTCACCTATTTACTTCATATTACCCGCGTACGTGTAATATGTTTTGTTTCACGGTTGATCCCACAAATAGGAAAAGGACAAACGATAGGAATAGAAGGAGTGCAAAAGCACTGCTATACTACTGCTGAAGTGGTGAAACTGCAGCACGTAAAATGTACTGCTGTACTACTGCCTTAGAAGCAGTATAGCAGGACATTGATATGGCTGCCCAGCTATAATGTCACCAATAGTATATTCGCATTACTTTGCATTCATGCCATCACATTTGCATTACTTTGTATTCATGTCATCTTTAATTAGAGCAAAAAAGACCTGTTTTAATTATAAATTTCAAAATATTTCACGTATCACTTGCGAAGTATGACTGACGCTTGACGTATGGGCAACTCGATTTGATTTTTGGGAAACGATTTGAATTGCACGATCTGGTCACCAGTTTGGAGCCGGTTTAAACGAGCGATGTTGTGCTTTGCCAGCACAGAGTTTGCTGGCCGATGGTGCTCGTTGCAAGTTTTCACGAGCGATTTCTTGCTGTGCTAGCACACAGTTTTTTATATTCGTAGCAGACTGCTTTCTACCAAAAAAATGTCTGTGCCTCAAATTTTTTCTAAGAAAATGACAGAAAAATCGCTGCCGTGCTCGATGGCCAACTATATCAGTCGTGCTCGCTGTTCCGTTCCGTCCTTCACTTCTCTTGCCTGAAAGCTCGTGCTGGATCCAGCAAAAAACCGCTCGTCTAAACCGGCTCTTGGCAGTAGTGCAGCAGTACTTTATATTCATTGTAAATAGGGAACCGTAAATATATAAGAGATTCATCAACGTGTCGGAAAACTACAACAACTAGACAGCCTGTTCAGAAGTTTAGCAGTAGTACAGCAGCATGTATAATAATTGAGAAATATAACAGATAAATACTCATTAGAAAATGTATCAACACATGGAAAAATTGTTACAACTGTATGCGAAAGTGCTGAACGCAAGTTTGCTGGGTATAGTCCCAAAATTTTAAGTCAATCAGAGCAAAACTCTCGAAATTATTGAATACTTAGTCCCATCAGCTCTATCATTATAGCTACAACAGCTAGGAGTATAGTAGATCAATTTCTCAAAGCCACTTTTTAAAAGTCCGTGTTCACTGCTATTTAAAAACTACTCTACCGATTCATTTCAAACTTGGCACACACTTTTTACATGTAAAATATGCACCCCAACGATAAGTTTTAGAATTTTTTTTACATTTATTTTTACCCAATATATTCCTATCCCAAATTTCCTTCATTTTTCTTTACTAATCCGCTCTAGTGTTGCTTTCAAAATGAAGTTTTTGAGGGGTTTTACTCGTTTCACCTCTAGATTATAAATTAGGTTAAGAAATTCATATACAGAATAAATACACATTAATTTTAGGCTAAGATCTTGGCATAGTTTTAAAACTGTTAGATCTAAGACATATGAAGTTAGTACATTAGGTATAAGTCAAATTTATAATTTAATTCAAGCCCAATAAAATTTTTGTTTGGAATGTTTATTTAGGAGTAATGTTTTATTTCTTGGTTAGCTTTGCTTTCAAATTGTGGATGGCCATTATTCAATAGCTTCGGTGACATTAATGAACTGGCGTCGCAATCTGTACGGTCTACAATCTTCACTGAGCACGCAAAGTATTAAAAGTGAAGCAAGGATTTTAACTACCATATCTGTACAGTTTACAACCATATGTATGAGTCTAGGTGAATGCGCTTGTTTAAAATCAAAAGAGGTCTTAGCGTCAAACTCAAAAACGCATCGAACCACATAATCTCTCTTAAGGTATTTATGTTCTCATGTTATTGTTTGGTCTTCGAACATAGGGGCAAACATTTGAGTACTTGAAAAATCGACAAGCTCTCATGTAAACATGTCGAAAGGTATGCATCACAGGATGCAACACTTCTCCTCACAATGGAATGGATAATGTGCGCCAGTTCACACCTAACAACATCGGCCCTTAATAAACACTTAAATCCAAATTAGATGAAACAGACTTCAGCACAACAGGGCAGGACGGGTGTTTCCCTCGAACATAATGATATCCTACTTTGTCATCCTTTTGAATCGAGGTGAAGAGGAAACGCTTTGTGTCTGTCGTAAATCCACTACCTAATTCGAAGAACATGCCGCTGAAGAAAATTAGTGTTGATTGGAAAACTGAAATTACGTGGATAATTTGATTTATATAAATTATATCTTGATGGGCTGCCCATGGGGAAGAAAAGGACGAGATAGCTGCGAAGCATGGACAATTTCCGGTAAACTTAATTTCCTCGCAATTTGTATCGCGAAATTGCGGAATTGTTTTCCATGAAACTCAATCAGTCCTCGGAGCCATAGAATTTTCTTACAGCCGGGGAAATTGCAAATGAAGCGAAAGAGTTC
>OX376372.1:218269799-218344028 GCA_947369275.1 Nemotelus nigrinus
GTTATAACGTTTTGTTTCGATTCACAGATCAGTGTTGCAACATAGAAGAAACGAAACGTGCAAAAGTGGATACATTGCTCATTTCGATTATTTGTTTTAAAACTTAGACTAAGCTTATAACTTATAATTTTGTTTATTATTTGTTTCACATAAATATTAATAAAGATTCAACTGCAAACATTTCAAATCGATTAATGTATTTTGAAGTATTTTACAAGTATTTTATCGTTGCCCAAAATTGCATCACGGGAAATAGGTTATGAATCTCAATCAAAAACCGAAATCCTTCAAAATAAATCCTGTATCTGACCTTAATACTCGCTAACCTGGCGGTACCGAGTCCTGTGAAACGCCACGTTGAGCTCGATCCCTCGTTGGGGCCATTTTTCCGGCTATCTTCACTAGCCTTCGAAAATTATTCACAATCTCCTCCGCAGCATAAACTCCCGGTTCGTTATATTTTCGTGCGTCCCGCCGTAATTCGTCCTCAATACAAACTTCACTGGTAGGTCGCACGATTAACTCCAATGTTCGATCTCTGACGCCGATTCAAATTCGATCAATGAAATTTAAAAAAGATTGCCACTTTAGTTCACCTTCTGTCCATTCGTTACCCTCGTCGGCTTACCCGGTCCAAGCTAAAAGAGTCCCGTGGTAACCGAGCCACTTCACTCAAAGTCTCGCGAGTATCATCGCCTTCCGTTTCCAGCGGGATTTTCCTTCTCGGGCCCGTTGCAGGTACTCATGCAATTTGCAACACCCGACCGTGCCACTTTGCATGAGGAAATTGCTCCTTCATCGCACGGGCACACGCGAGCAGATAAAATTTTATTAAGTATATTGAATACAACAACAAAATCCTGCACATGTCGCGTCACTGAAGCAAAAAATTTTAAGCAGCGGTTGTTTATGAGCTTTTATGTAGAGTGTGCTGATAACAATAAGAGTGTTCTAAACGGTTCGTACCACTACTGTTGATTATTTTGCAACCGGCAGTTTCAGTTGAATGAATTGGCTTAGCACTCCGTAATTGTCAATTATTTCACATCAAATCTTGGAGTGTGCAGACTGTTTTCCAGTGTTTCAATACCCATTACATTTTAGATTATTTCATATGCAAGTTTCATGTCTGATTTTGATTAAAAGCTATATAAAATGTCATATAGGTTTTTTGGGTAAACTGGACTTGATGCCCCACACCCGGGAAATTCTACCACCAGAGGGCGAAAAGGTGGTAGAAGGGCTGAAAAAATGAAGAAAAACAGACAAAATTATACAAAAAAATAAAAAAGAAGATAAAACAATTAAGAAAAAGAAAAAAAAAAGAAAAGAAGCTCTAAAAGCAAACGCACAACCACAAAAACACAAACATATTAGCCCGACATCTATCGGCAAAATTCATGTAACAGCTGTGTGGGGCATCAAGTCCAGTTTTACCGGTTTTTTCTATGTGTGATTCTAATTTAACAACCAACCTAAGCGCAAGCTTAGCGAATGCAACAACATACAACAACATGCAACAACATTTTCGAACAATGTAATTTTTCCGGTTGGGATCGTTTTTTTTTTGCAACCCTACGGTAACCACCTTTGCTTAGTTGGAGAAAAACACACCTTATAATGAAGACAAAGACTTAGAAGTTGCATATTTTGCTGAATTAATATCTAGTTGTAGATTATATGTATTTACAGCAGCATTTTCTGTTATTTATTCACCAAAAATTTCTGAAAAGTTCTTAAAGCCACTTACATTAGCACATTTTTGTTGGCGGCAGCATTGATTGAAAAATGTTAACTTGACTGCCATATTAGTAATATATTTACAAATTGGCACATTAAGCTAAGACAATTTCCAATCCAGCATCGAAATTTTTCTAAATTTAATTTTTTTTACTCGTCTTAATATTGGCATTTTTCGCTTCCAAGCATTTTTATTCACTCTTGTTTGATGCTTTTTTTTAAACCTTTCAGCATATTCCCACTCTGCATTTCTACTCATTTTCATTCACTTCAACACTTTTTAAACCTTTTTTATTTTTTTTTTCTTCACTTCTACATACTACATTGTCCTATTTTACCCTGATTCGCATAAACGTTCTATCTACCTTTTGGTCATTTTTGAGTTAACACCGGACTCGAAAACTATGAAAAACCCATCCTTTGTGGAAGTATATTGAAATCAATATTCAAAAATGCACTCTCCATATTTTATTCTATTTAATGTCTTAAACAACAGAACAAATCCAATTATGAAATTGACAATGATATATGTAAACATATATATAAAACAAACAGAATATCATAAACCAATTAATAAATCAAAATAAAATTCACATATCCTCACATATTTCCAGTACAAATCAAAACACGAACACGAAATCAGCTAAGATGTTTATGCGAATCAGCTGTATACTTATTTTACCCCTTTAAACACATTTTCGCGACTCCATGTGTTTTTTCCAGTGTAAACTGTCAACACAACGTACATTTTGAGAGCTTTCTCCCTTCTTCGGTCGGTACAAGTATCCAAAATCGCCCTTTAATTCCCTCTATATATACATCAGTGCTAAACTCTCTCGAAGCGGCGTGCTTTAAAACTACTATCGATTCGCATCTGGTCAGATTCCTACAGATTTCTACGACATCATGGTAAAACTCGATTTGATGCACTACAAACGGGAAATTTTACCAGCAGATGGCGAATAGGTGGTAGCAGGGATGAAAAATTGAAGGAAAACACAAAAATTATACAAAAATTAGACGTGAAGACAACACACATAAGACAATCAAACAAGCAACCAAAACTCACTCACCTAAAACAAACAAATAACCAGAAAAACACAAACATACCAACCAGACATCTATTGTCAAAAAAATTAAGTCGAACTTAGCCCATGATGTTTGTGTTCATGTCGGCGCTGGGTTTTGACCCAGAACAACTGATTTGTAATATCACCGTTTGCGCTGTCGTTAGTTAATGGAAATTATGTATGTATGTTTGGGGGAATCTTATTGAGAGTTTCTCTTCTCAAACTGCAGATGACAATATTATATATATATATATAGAAATTTAACCTGAAAAATTGTTTGTAATTCCTGCCACCAGAAGATGAATCGCCGGTAGATTCAGTAAAATCAGTGGCTCTTAAACGGTTGTTTATGTTGTCAACTTTTTTTTGGCTTTTTTTTGTATTTTGACAATTTCAATTTTACCGACAGTAAACTGACATTTAACTTCGAAAAAATGCCAGGAATTAATGATATATTACTTCTATAATAATCTTTAACAATAATAAAATGTTGTTGGTTGCGTAATGAGAATAATTTCGGAAAACTTATATACGTGTGCGTAGTATTGGGTCGTCAGTCATATTGATATGTATTTGTATGAGTTACTCATTTTCAAATTTGAGGTGGTACAATGTCATACTTCAAATGAAGTGTCATGTTGCATTCCTTATATTATCTATAAGTTTCCAGCCACGCTGGCAGCCATACAGCCCCATACCATTACGCCGCCGCTACGGTAGGATAGAACATACTAGTTACGTTTTTTTTTATATCTGGGGGATTTTTCATTATTGATTTTAGCATACTTCCACAAAAAATAAGATTTTCATGTTTTGGAGAATGATATAATGAATGAGAAATAAAATAAAATAAAATAAATAAATAAAACCAATTCAAGCTGGGGATGTTGTGCTGTCGTTTTGGTTTTCCTGTGTACAATAAATCGAATTTTGAAATTTCAATACATTACCTGATATTACAATAAACTCATTTTAAGCAGCTTAAACTACCTCAGAGCTCATTTCTACGTTATGAAGTAGTATATTTTATTAAAGCATATGTTTTGACTTATTTGTTCATTTTGTTCTTTGTCATCGATTCCACCAAATTAACGCTTTATTTATTTATTTATTAAATTTATCAACAGATCTACATGCAATTAAAAATAAGACAAGGGGAAATTTAACAATAAAAATATGAAAAAAATTCTGTTAGATATTTAAAGAACAGCTTAGCTTAACAATTAATCAAAGAATGTAGAGACTCAAGGAGTCTAGGCCACTTGATTTTTTTATCTATGCAGCAAATAAGAAAAGATATAAATTTTTTTTATCTATCTACTTATTAATCGATCGATCTATATAATTATCAGTACAAAATTAAGAAAGTAATTCATTATTCGTGTTGTATTATGAAACACTTACTTTTAATTTTTTTTTTTTTTTAAAGCAACAAAAGTGAAAGAGAACCAATATATCATGTTATCTGGGCAAGCTCAGCTTATAGTGCCTATAGTGTCATAGCATAGTGCTAACTTTGAAAATAATATTGTACCCATGACGCGAAGGAATAGATTTCCAGGGTGGAGAAAGGAATTTAGAGTAGGGAATTTGGCATCTAAGAAATAGTGAGGGAGTAAATCTACGTAGTACACACTCATCCGCATCAATTAAATATCGATGATAAGGACAATAGATTTGACAACAATAATAGTGCACACTAAGCGAACAGGAGATATGCAGGTGTACGCAAGTGAAATTAAGCCACACTATAGAAAGGCCTTTTAGGTAACGCGTAATACATGAATATCCATTTTAGCTTTGAATCATGCATTAAACGATTTTTGTTGTTGAAAATATCAACAGATATGAACCGAAGATTAGAACAGAAAAACGTGATTAGAGATAACTTACTATAGGTTAGGTTAGGTCGAAATGGCTGCCGAATAACTTACTATAGAATTAAAAGAACTAAATGTCTAGCGCATGCAAGTCATCATGCATCCGTTGACTTGATCACCTTTAAACATCTTCAGGTTGTCAGTGTACAAAAAGGAGGAGGAGAAGGAAGATCGCATGTAAACAATAAGAAAAGTAAAGGGCGAAGAGTTGAGCCTTGTGGAAAAGCAGGAATGGAATAAAAAGGAAGGCCGAACAAGTGTTAACAGTAACAAAACAAGCACGATCTCATAGGTACGAAAAGTCAGGAGCAAACTGAAACCGAAACACTAAACCCATCCAACTTTGAGAGAAAGACTTTATGGTTCACTGAATCCAAAGCCTTGGTAAAGTCTATATATTTCATGGATTCGCCTTGCTGATCGATGGAGAAGCTATACAGTTTGACAACTTACTGATCGATAGCAGAAGATACAGTTGGACAGTTAATTTATCTATAATGAATCCATGGTTCTCAGAAGCTGAAAAAGTTCAATTATCGGATATAATTTATTGTAAATAACCCTTTTGAGGAACTTACTGAAACAAGCGAAGAAATATGTATATCATGTGGAGTACTTTGGATCAGAGTTAAGCTCACTTTTTACGGTAATTAGCACGAACGTTTGCATACAGTTAGAAATGGAAACGTATCATATTTATTAGGTTTGTTCCCGTACTACGATTAATTGCGATTAATCGCGATTAATTGCAATGAAGCTGTTCCCGTACTCCGTTTTACTGAAAACTGAAAATTTCCCCTCTTTCAGTAAATTTCAGTAGGGTCTGAGCTACTGAAAAATACTGAAAAGTGTCAAACGGAGTAAATATTTTCAAATGTTCGCGGCAAGCAACATATTTTTTGCGTAATGTTGCTATGAAGGTCGAATATTTTTGTGGCGATAATTTATTACCGCTTAGGATGACTTTCTAATCACTATTGTTCTCCCAAAAACCGAAAACTAACACTTTCGGTTGTCAATTTTCAGGAAATACAATGTACTTTTCATGAAATCCCCACCACATGATTCAGGAAAATTCAGTTACTGAAAGTACGGGAACAGACCCATTATATATTGTAATGATGCTCACTACTCGCTCTGTCCCAATATATTTTATATGTTTATTGATCTTTGAAGAAATATGTTGTTACGCACGGATGGATGCATAGAAACGGAATAAATTTAGAGTAGTAATCTAGTTGGAGGGTATGAAGTTAATACGTAAAGGTTTGGCGAAACACATCTATTATTGCATGAAATAATTCACATGAAAATATTTCTACTACTGACTAGACACAACCACCTAGAAGGACATATGCGTCGTCAAGTTGTTGCACGGATGTACCACAATATTTTGGTTAGAATGTTGCGCCTATGCAGAGGATAGCTTATCACGCCCTTATATTGATACTGGACGTTATTGATAGATCCCGAAAACTCTGGTAGGCTGGGAGTTCCTTGAGTACAATGGATCATTTTGGCCTGCGTACTTAGAGATGCCAGTTACCTCTCCCCCTACTCATACTCACTCACGCTTACTAACATTTACTTACACTTGCAGTGGCTGTAAAGCATTTTAAATTTGAATATAAGTAAATTAAAGCAGTTTCACTACACCCCTTTGCAACATAGGTATTCCTATTCAACTTGAACAGTTTTTAAAGCATTCATATTCCATACCTTGATAAATTGAACTATACACAAATGTGAAGAAAGTAATATTTCCAGATCTTTAATTTTCATCTGTTCGGCTATAGGCTATGCTTTTTAATTCTCATTAGTCTTGTTTAACCTTTCCTCAGCATGAATTTCTTTGGTCTCGTTTTTAAACAAAATAAGAAATGCTTAACGCCCTAACTACCATGTTACAAAGATGGAGACAAGCAAATGATTGTTTTGATTCTTTTTGAAAATATAATAAAATTAGAACGAGCTCAAAAAATTATTGAAGTAATCAAGAAGTCCGAGAGAAGCTGTAAACGTCCAGAAACTGAAAAGGAATAATGGATTAGGTGCTATTAACGAATGCAATCAGTCAAATATTTATGACACTAACCTCTAATTTGACCCCTTTCTAATTGAAAATTTAATTTAGAGGCAGCCTGGATTTAGATAAGTAGAAAACGGTCTCAAATCAATCTCATTTCAATAACTTTCCGCTTATATCTGGTCGAAGATACTTCATCCATCTTATCGGTTTCCAATCGGAAAAGCACCAACGTTAATTCAACGATTGTCCTCTTCTTTCGACAGCAACAGACGAGTCTTTCGAGTACTCGAAGGAAAAACCTCTGGGTAATTTGTCTTTTCTGCTACTTTTAGTGCACTTTCGTGTACACATTATTCTTAGTTAAGCAAACATCTGTCTGGGACTTTCGCGTTTGAAGTCAATGGAGTTCGAAATATGTTTCCTCTTTGCAGTATTGTTGTCATGTCTCTGCTGAAAGGGAAACTAGCCAAAAAGGAAGCTTTTACAAACACAGATACGCTACGTTTTCGATCTAATGACCACTCAGGTGTTCTCACTACTCTGTGGAAAAGAATTTGGGTCGCACATTGAATTTAGGATAGTCAAGGACACAACTCTTATTTCGCTACAGAAAGCATTAGAACTAGAAAAAAGCGCCGCTAATATCTCGACGTGCTTTCTCATAGCATTCCTATCATGTACTTTTAAAGTTGCAGAAATCCACCAAAAAAGTATAACATGAGCAATGGCTGTTGCTGCTATAACGCCAGCAGATTCTTGATATCCTCTTTGAGAGCCGAAACTGTGAAGAAGATTTCGCAAAGTTGATTTATGTAAAGATTCCTAGCAGTTTGCTCTGCAGATAGGATTTGCAATATCGAGACCGTCTGTTTGGTGAGTGGTGTGCACGTACGTAATACATTTCAGCATATGGTGGAGTAAGGCCATGGAAGCGGGCATCGTTCAGAAGGAGATGCTAAAATAGAAAGAACTGCATGGTGACACGAATGGTTTTAAGAGATTCTCTTCACTTTCTGCGTCAGGCTATTTTGGCAGACTGTTAGATTTGTGACTTGATTCATTCAAGTGGACATTTTAGATTGGACATGTCATTTACGATGTTGGAAATGCGTGCGAAGTTTGATCAAATGCTTGAAATAAATTAGGCGAAGGGTATTTGGTTAGTAATTTAGCGCTTTGATTTGATGTTAGATCGCAAACGAAAGAAGTCAAACCATAACTATGAGCGGATATGGCCTGCATAGTAAATAGTATTTACTGATTATGATTGATCCAGATTTTTTTTTTAAATAGGTTTGTTGGCCAAGGTGCACAGTATTCTAAACTTAAAAGCTTTTGCAGTATGTAACATATTAAGAAGTCTTTATTTCAACTTTTCCTCTTTATACTCTGAAGCTAGCGAGAGAGAGAGTCCATGATGTGGTTTTCAGGAATTGGTAATGAAATCTTGTGGACAAGCCTTCACAGATACCGTTGATTGCGTCAATCACCCATTCCGTCAACTACCTCATTGCATATTAGTTATATTTCCGGCGCACTTGTGATAACATCTCTTAAAATTGGAAGCAAACTGAGTTATATGTACGAGGGTTGATCCAAAAGTAATGATAATCAATATAAATCAAGGTGATTAAACTTAAAAAAAAAACTTATTTATTTTTCAACATAGTCCCTAAAAAGTTATTACATTTAGTTCATTGTCTTTCCAAATCCAGGGTACTCTTCAAATTTTTTTTGTCTTTACTCTCCCAAAACGCACAAACAGCGGTCATCACTTCGCTATCATCTTCAAATTTCTTGCCCCGAAAGTGTTCCTTGCGCCCAGGAAAGAGGTAGAAGTCACTGGGAGCTAGATCTGGCGAATAGGGTTGATGTTCAAGCGGCTCGAATCCTGTTTCTTGAATTGAAGCCATCGCAGCTGCGCCCTTGTGAGCCGGTGAATTGTCTTGATGAAACAACACTCCAGCTCGCAGTTTGCCGCGTCTTTTTTCCTAAATAGCTTCTCGCAATCATCTTATTTGGTCTACATAGAAAGAACTTGATATAATGGCTTCCTTTTCCAAATATTCGACCATAATAATTTCTTCAGCGTCCCATAACCTAACTTGCCGAACTCGACATCTTGAATTTCTTCGGCATCGGTGAAGAGGTCATCGATTGCTGTTTGGTTTCTGGATCAAAATGGTGGATCCAGGTCTCGTCCGTGGTTACGAAACGTGACAAAGACTTCTCCAGATCTACCTGGAACTTTTCGAGATTCACTCTCGAAATATCGACTCGTTTCTTCTTTTGGCCGTCGGCTAACATTCTCGGCCCCCAACGCGCAGAGACCTTCTTAATATGTATTTCGTGGGCAACGATTCTTTGAACACTGCCGTACAAGATCCTTGTGACCTCAGCTATATGCCTGATGGTCACTCTTTGATCTCGCTACACGGCAGAAGTCTTGACGACTGAAGCAAAGTTGGGATCAGAGCTATGCTACTCACCACGGAAGATGAATGAAAAGGCGGCAGCAATAGCGTCAGCGGTGGCTCTGTCATCAGGGAGTGAGTTGCGATTAGAAGTGAAATTACATTTTAACTTTTTCTGTCTGTGATTTTATTAATTTCCTGGAACATGTCTTTACTAGGTACTATTTTTTGGAGACGTTCTTAAAATTTCTCGTTGAGATGGGCTTTGGTTTTGACCATGATGAGAATATTTAAGATTCTGGTGATGAATGATATCTTGAGATAAATCACGGAATACAAAGTTTGTGGATTTCTTAGAGATAGCTAAACTATCAATGACCGTGGAGGTGATTTGGTTGGGCTTGTCGAGGGCCTCGTCAGTTTCCTGAGAGCAAATATTTCGGGAGTAGTCAAGACCAAGGTTTTGAATTTGTGTTGCAACATTTATCGCGAATCGGTCCCAGTTGATTTTATCGTAAGGAATGAAAAGCTTAGAGTCAACAGTTAAAAAGTCTAGGCTACGTTTTCTTTTGATACATAACATGTCAGATTGTGGGAGAGACCTGATCAGGCTCGTAGACACAAGGAAGGAGTCAGTTATTGATGAAGACTGACTAAAAGTAGGTTCCTGTGGAAAGATGGGTTTGATAAGGCTTGGGATCTGTACAAGCCGTTTCCTTATTGCATCGCCGTACGGGTTGTTGATGTTATTGTCCCATGATTGCGACTTAGCATTTAAGTCACCCTCGATGATGACCAGCCCAAGTAAAGATGTAGTTGCTAGAATGCAGTCGAGATCCTGGATCAACACCGAACCACTGAAACCATGATGGCCATAGGTGCCTACGAACACTATTTGGTCTTTCCCTAGTTGAAGGCTGATGTAGATTACTTCCGTGGCTTTAAGTCCTGTGATAAGATGCCGTTGGATTTTGATCCGTTCTTTGACTAATAGCGCGGTACTCAGTTTAGAGGAATTCGATTCTTCAGACGTGTCCTCACGAATGATTTTGGAGCCATCCATGGCTACACAGTGACGGGGTTTCAGCTTGGTATCTGACAGGAAAAGAACATTAGAATCCTCATAGTTCAGAAATTCCTGAACGAAGTTCCTTTTATAGATAAGAGCTAAGGTAGCAATATTTAAAGCTGCGAATTTAAGAGGACGCATTACTGGCTAAAAGGAGGGCGAGTGAAATAAAAGCATTTCCTTTCTCTGATTGAGTAGAAAGTTTCCCCAAGGTCGGGATGAAATCCTTGATCTGGTTTACCAAGTCGAATAGCTTACAGCTAAATATATTTTGGCATTCACCAAAGACTTCCGAGTCGCCGATTGTGTTTGGCTTGCTTTTAGCCAAATTGCTAGGTTGAGTTGTGAGAGCGGAGGGTTTTTTTATTATTTCTTTTTTATTTTCTACCGCAAAATGGCTGGCGTATGAAACAACTGGCCTGACAGTGTTTTGTATGGCTGCAGCCACAGTCATTTTTGCGTGCTGGGCTGGTTGCTTTCTGTGCTTTAGCAGCATTGCGACGTTCTTCGATTTTCTTCGCCTCTGGGCAGCCCCTGTAGCTTGCTGGGTGGCCAATTGTTTTGCAATTTACGCAGTAAACTGCGTTCGATCCCTTTGGTACATCGCACTCTTTACTTGCGTGTACTTTATCGCACTTGAAACAGCGTGTGCCAAGTCCTGCAACAAGAATTTGACGCCTAGGACGACCTTCGCATCTACTCCAGGTGCAAGCTGGACTATAAACATCTCCAGTTTCTTAGCCTCTTTCTGTGAGTGGATAGTAGAAACCCGTCTCACGTTAGAAACTTGTTCACGTAGGAGCCGTGTGACCCCAGCGGAGACATCTTCTTCGTCATAGGAAGTGTAAACTCCCTTTAGGAGGACTATTGTCCTCTTAACGCTTTGTGGCGTGTACGTAAAACAAAGCATAGACCTTGTTTTTAAAATTTCAAAGAGCCGCTGATGCTTCTCAATGCTCTTAGGAAAGAGAGTAGTTTTATTGAGGTTAGTTACTCACGCCTCAAATTCAGGTATTTTTTTCAAGTGTTTTTCTGAAGTCTTTAAGCTCTAGCCTGTGGCACACTATGGGAGGGATCCTGTCACTTTTTTTCTTGGTGGCTTGGCCTTGAAGGGTCGAAACCTTTCTTCCTACAGGAATCGAGGCCATACGACGTGAAGTTGGGAGAGAAGGTGGAGGGGTAGAGGAACTGGCCCTTTTGATTACCGCAGAAAGTTCTGGGTGGCTGACTGATGTATCATCGGAGACTCTTTTTGGCTTTAGGCCAGAAGGCGATAAGGGTAGGGAAGTGGGATTTACCCTTTTCCTTGCATCAGGAATTGTGGTTGGTGCCTGAAAAGGGCTGTCAACTGACTCACAGGCAACCTGTGTTCCTTCGACACTTCATTACTGGCCATTTTTTCTTCGCTCTCGCTTTCTTCGATCGTGGTTTCTCCCAAGTGCGTTTCGAGGTCGCTGTAAGGTTTTCTGCCCCTTCGTCGCCAGTCAATTTACCGGCGCACAGAGACAGCTTGCATTGCTCGAGTAGCTCCAGAAGAAAATCTTCTCGGACGTCTGCATTAAATATTTTACAGAGCTTCCCGAGTCTCTGCTTTGTTTTTTTTTGCGAAGTAATCGCGCTCCTTGTCTAACTCGGTGGTAGCTTAATACAAAAGAAATATATATTTTTTTTTTTAAATAAATCGAAAAATCTGTCTGTATCCAGCCAAGCGTGTCATAGCGAAATATTTCAAAAATGAAAATATTTAAAAAACAATTCGCAACAAGGATATTCAACTTACACACTGCACCAGTTCGCAAACGATCGTTTTGCTCGTTCTTGGACTCTCATGAATATACCTCCCTGGAAAGGTGTCCTATTTATACGGTTTTTTTGTGCTGACTTAGTGGGTATATGAAGTTATTGTAATGAAGTAATTTTTTGTTTTAAATTTCCAGATTCCGCGTCGCCAACTTACTTCTATTTAAAGCTCTCGAAATTTCGGGGCATCGGAACTCTCGACCGAATCATAAGATGTACATATATGTAACTCACAGAATGTGTTGATTTTGAATAAGATCAGACTTGAAAGAAGTGGTTCTAAAATGAGGGCAGCCATGCGGCAGTGGTGTCATCTAAGGAAAATTGTTTAAAAAAAAACTGGCTTTTTGCCCTATAACCTCCGATCCGGTCACCAGATTTTGACGAAATTGACACAGTAGCTGGCCGAGCTCGATAGCTAGGGTCATTTTGGCCTCTTGAATTTTGAAAATTCAATCCGCCAAATAAAAGTTTTTTTTCCCAGATAACTTCCGGAGCAGTCATGAAATTATAACGAAACTGTAAAGGCTCTCTTACCGTTTCATGACTGTTTATGACTAATGTTTCATGTCTAATTTCATTATAAGCCAAGTTTGAAAGCCATTTCGTTGAAAAATTATTTAAGGGGTGCCAGCTATGTTAATTCTTGTACATTTTTATAATTTCATTACTAAGAGATGCTTTCATTAAATGTTAAAATGGCAATGATCTTTCAGTTACAGTATAAAACAAAATTTTAGATTTAGAAAATTTCAAACATTTTGTGGCTGGAACATTAAAATTTTTTACCGTCCTAACGTGGTCATCGAATCAGAACTAAATTCATAGGGTGAGCTAACAACAGCTAATCACAACAAATTTGATATAGTTTTGCCTCCTTGCTTGCAAAGGATTGCTAGCACCAAGCATTTTCATTATTTTCGTATCACCGGATGCTGTCATAAAATATTCGTATGGTATCTTCTTTGAAAGTAAGTAACTAATGATTAAATTTTCCAAATTTTGGAAATTTTTCTGATGGCGGCCCCAAAAATCTTTCTATACCTGGAACTTTCAATGAAGTTAGCGGGTGAAAACAAAATTGACAAGATTGGGTGGATCAGACATAAGAAATTACTTTTGGTTAAAGTATTGCAAGCACTGAGTATTTTCATCATTTATGCTAAAGTCATCAAAGTTTTATATGACAAACGTCCTATAATAAAAAAAAATAGCAAATTAAAAATTATAATAATAATAATATATTTTATTAATTTTAAATTTTACATGGATTACTTAAAATAAGGAATATTTAACATAAAAAAATCTTATATCTACCAGCTATACTATTTTGGTCTGCTGGCTATTATTGGATGGTAGTTATTTATTTTTTATCATATATAAATTTTTTTGGTTTACACTTATAGAATATTGCCCAGGTTGTACATGGCCTGGGGTTGACTTAGCTATATTTTAAACTCAAAAGATAACTTAATTTACTAAACTAGATGTAGCTTATGTCTAACTATAATTAACTTAGCCTAATAAGACCTAAACTTAATCTAGGTCCTGACTACCACCTCCGATTCGTCGGGAGGCCAACGTAGTTGAACAGCAACTCGATGAGCCGTCGTTACTCTGACATCTACGCTAGGTGCATAAATGGCTCGTTTGATCTGCTCGTGCATCCGATATCCCGGATCAGTTCGTATTTATGTCCACCTGTCTGGTTGTAAACAATCTGGTCTTTTCGTGGCTCAATTCCTGTCTCGTGATATAGAAAAGAGCTCCTCGGCCACTTTTTAGTTATCGAGTTGTGGAACCTGCCAGCACAGAAGCGCAGAATTTTCCGTTTTAACATCTCCGCTTCTACCATGGCAGATTTGGAACGAACAGGTAATCCAGGATGGAGATGCATATGTAAGGAGTGGCGAAATGAATGTCTAATAGCAAATGGATTTAGTCTTTGAAGTCATCCCCATCTTTTTGGCCAAAAGATGTCTGATTTTTTTCAAAAGATGTGTCATCTACATTTTTTCGAAAATTAATGTTTCCGGCCATAGAGTTTTTTCGAGCCAGAGTTTATGCAATTTGCGTAATGATTTCTGCAGTTTTGCTTCCTACTGACTTGCAGATTCGTTTTTAGACGATAGCACTGAGCTATAGTTTACTAGTTCTAAGGTGTTGCACGTTAAATTTGGCTGTAACGAATTTCATTTCTGCAATGAGACCTTCTTGGATCAATGAAAATATCACCAAGACCGAAATTTTTTTTGACAACATCCGAGATCGCAGAAAAACCTTAGCTACTTGATCGATCATCCAAAATATCACCAAGATCAAATGTGATTTTTCAAAAAAAAAAAAACAGACCAAGGCACTTCGTCGGTCTAGTGAGGAGAAATTTCATAATTCAATCGCCATTTGCACATCCTTCAATGCTTGAAAATGTCAACCCTATGTTCCATAGCGACTTGTCAGGAAAACGTAGAGATAATCAGGGAAATTTTGTCGCTTTCACCACCTGTTTATTTTTATGCGAAATTTTTTGAAAGAATTGCAAATTCAATACTGGAACAAACTTTTAATTCAAAATTGAAGCATCTAATGACAAGGTATTTATCATGCTGCCGTCATGCATATAACGTCTATGACGGACCTATATTGGGTTATTTTCTGCATTTATATAAAAAGTATTCTCCCCTTCCACTTCATAAACTTACAGAGCTTTCCGGCAGACCCAATAGTCCTGAGCCTTTATAATATCTGTTTTGTTATACCGATGCTGGTTTTTGTGATTCAGTCCCAAAATGTACTACACTTCAGTATCAACATTTTTGAAGCATTAATTGTTTCTACAGCAAATCATGGTGCCCTCGACCAAGAATTATGATACTTTCCTCACCAAATATTTTTAATGCGTGGCCGGAAGATGAACCACTAGCAATTTTCTTGTTTTTTTTCGGCTAATCATCGTGTGAAATAACTACAGAAGCTGGTTTCAGTTAATGACGCAAACAACTGCTCTTTTGTGTGTAACACCAGCTAGCCGATATGACCTCCAGAAAGTCATACAACACACTCAACTATGTTTGTTGGCATGTAGTCAGTATGTACAATATTTATATATGATCAAGCAAGAAAAACTGAAAAACTATCTGAGATTTCTGGCATCTAAATAAATATCACGACGACTGCGAGTTTGTGTAATTAACACCAAAAAAAGATACAAATTTGAAAAGCGCCATTTTTTCGATTTTTTTTCCTTTTTTCACTTCTTCCCTCGACTATTAAAGTAAGATGTTTAAAATCTGGCATAGCTCTGTTTACTTGCTGGGTGACTTTCCGTTGATTTATTTATCATACCTATTAGTGCTCTAAAAGTTGCTAAAATAACCCAAGATACATTTTTCTCAACTTAATGGTGTTCTGCTAGGTGCAATCAAACATCCCAAACAGTAGCCGGAGTGTCGTAGTTGTTTGTTGATTAGATAACAAACAGAAAGCAGCTCACGTGGTTTTTTCAATCTCAGCATTTCAACTAAGTACTAAAGCGCAGAAATAAAATTCTTTCCTTGCCTCAATGAAATTGTGACGTGCATTCTCATGAACGTTGAAAAAACTTTACTATCATTTGTTTTTCCCTCAAATCACCATCATGCGAATGAATTTTTCGGTTTCTCTTTCTTGGGTAGCTCTCGTTTCATTGTAAAGTCGAATGATACGAGTAAAGGCATTTATATATATAATGATGTTTGGCATACTGATGTTTGTCATACTTACTAATTTCTATTTAATTATAGTCACATTTACAGACAGTATCAAATATCGTACTTCAAAAAATGATAAGCACAATAAATTAGAGTTGTTTTTATAGGATCACCTTCAATATAAAAGTAAAGTAAAGCAATCCCACGACAACCTTCGTACGGGTCTAGGGGTTGAAGCTGGTAGAGAGCTTCATTACAATTTTTTAACCATTGTGGATACGAGTGTGGAGTGATTAGTTCCACGACTCACTTTACCCCTGATTTAAATCAGGTACCTAATCCGAGCTAGGTGAACTCAAAGCTTGATGCGCGGACCCTCGTCCGACCCTGGATTCGAACCAGGGACCCCGCACGCAAGAAGCCAGTGCTCTACCCACTAGGCTACTCAAGCTTCAATATACATGAAACCATTTGTTTTTAAATAAATAATGTTTATAAAAAAGAAGCATTGAAAAAACGTCTTTTTGAGCCTGCAGAACGCTTTGTGGATAAAATCGAAATCATTTATTTTTCATCCATTAAATTTATAAATATTAAACCGGTCGATTTGAAAAAGTCGCGATAAAATATCAACCCTTAACATGAGAGTATATAGACAATTCTTCATTTGCTATAAACATAAAATTACAATATTTTTGAGTGCTAACGTATATACTTTAGGCATATAAATTAAAAATATCAAGTTTCAGATAGTTTTTTGTACATTTTTTTTAGTTCCTGACTCCTGCTGTTTATGAAATATTATCTAATTATAAAGATGAAAAATAATTTTAGGCAGAACATGTATCATAAAAGAGTTTAACGTAAGACAAGAATTCTGCGTTCCTGAGTTAAAAAGTCTTAACTCCATTTATGTAGTTTCAGGATATTTAAATTTTCATTTTATCGATTTGGTACAATGTAATAAATACTTTGCACTTCCAAAAAATGACTTCGCCGATTCGATAGCTTTTGTTCTGTTCATAACTGCAGAGAATGTCAAGTAACGTTTGGTATTTCGTATTTGGTATTTCACTTAAGACTTTTTTTTGCTTAGGACAACGAAGTCGAAAACAAAGTGGCTAACAAAAAAATATATTTCTTTGATATAATTTACCAAAAATATGAAACAAAACCACTTGAAACAACATTTTCATTAAAACATATTACATTGTAGACTCTAAAAAGTGGGTCTATAATTAATACTTTAATAATAGGAAATATATTCATTTTTTCGTTTAAAATAACGAATCACAAACTTTTTTATACATTCGATGTGCATTTTTTTGCTTTTACGTCATATCAGCTGAATAATACACAGCTTTTTGTAAATTTAAGCAAAAAGAGTGTAAATTTACTAGTTTGCTATTCAAAGCCATAAAATTGCATCATTTTTTAGGGTAAAATTACACGATTTGGTCGTAAAAAAATCTTCTTTTTACGGCTTTTTATAAATTTACATCTTTAATAGTAGGAAACCAGTTTCCTACTATTATAAGGGTAAATAGTTCTTGTAATACCTAAATCAATCACCATAAACTTAAAACCTTAAATCACTCACAGTATGAACTGTTTCTCTTTTTTCTTGCCCTTAAACTTTCTTATAGCAAGCTATCGCAAAAACTGAGATTCTAGTTCGTAGCAATGAATCTTTTAATCACTACACGCAAATATTATCTGATCTTGCATGAACATGTTTAAATTTAGTTGATTTACAGTTCTGCAAGCATGAGATTTCCATTTTTGGTGTAGAAAAAATGGAGCTAAGACTTTTTAACTAAGGAAAAGTGCTACATTCTGGAGATGTGACTATAATGTTAGCCGATTTGTTTACAAACATGCTTCAGCAACAAAATGTTCGCAGGTTACAAAGACAGAGCTCAATGCGCTGTATTACATCACGAAATTAACCCAAAAATTGAATTCTGGCGCTTATTACCTTTTTTGCAGCACGGCAGAATTCATTTCTAAAAACCAACATAAGACAAAGTTTAGTTTTTAGATACCCAGTAACATTTTATCTTCATACTCATATCTTAAATATATAATCTTTGCGTGCTGTTCTTTATGCGAGCAATACAACTATCGAAAGTAACGTTCACACAAAAGTTGCATAACGGCAATATTGAATGAACCGATCGAAATTTTCTTCCATTGTCGAACCATTTGCATGCCGATCCACCACGGTTTATCTGTCGCCTGTTAAAGCGAGACGATGCTAGCATTTCGGCAAGGAACCAAAAGAGACAGACGCAAGGCAATATAGAGGGTGATTCATTATGAGGTTTGAATTTCAATAGGATTTTTTTGACAGATCACGCGTGACTTCTGTCAAACTATAATGTAATTTTTATTCAATATTGTTTGGCAAATCATCATGGAAAGACTTGCACTGAAACTTAATGAACTTACAGACTTACTGAAAATCCGCAGTTTTATCGCGAAATTTTGTTCAGTGATGAGGCGCATTTTTGGCTCAATGGATACGTCAATAAGCATAATTGCCGTATTTGGGCTGATGAACAACCTGAAGAGCTTCAACAGCTACCACTATAGCCACAGAAATGCACATTTTAGTGTGGTTTATAGGCCGGTGAGTCCGGTCAGTACGAAACTTCAATGGCGACCGCTATCGCATCATCATAACGGATTTTTCACTACCTGAAATTGAAGCCCGTGGTATCGGTGAACTTTGGTTTTTGGTCCTTCGTATACAGCGAAAGAAACAATGGATTTATTGAGAAATCATTTTGGTGAGAAGCTGATTTCACGTTTAATAGAAGAGGCTAGATGTAAGACCTAGGATAAGGAATTAGGTCTAATTAGGCTAAGTTAGTTTTAGTTAGACATAAGTTAAACTTAAGTCATAGCGTAAGGTAGATTTTAAGTGGCTATTGCTACACTCTAAAAAGTGGGTCTATAATTAATAATTGATAATAGGAAATATATTCATTTTTTCGTTTAAAATAACAAATGACAATTTTTTTTCACATTCGATGTGAATTTTTTTGCTTTTACGTCATATCAGCTGAATAATACACAACTTTTTGTAAATTGAAGCAAAAAGAGTGTAAATTTACTAGTTTGCTATTCACATTTGCGCCAAAGCCATAAAATTGCATCATTTTTTAGGGTAAAATTACACGATTTGGTCGTAAAAAAAAATTACACATTTAAGACGTAAAATATTCTTTGTACGCACTTTTGTAAATTTACATCTTTAATAGTAGGAAACCAGTTTCCTACTACTATGAGGGTCAAATTCAACCAAAATTTTTTTGAGTGTAGGATAATCCCAGCCACTGTACACGGCTGGGTATGATAATTAGCGTGTAAGATTCAAAGAAAAATTCAAAAGATAAACATAAAAAAAAAATAAAACAATCAAAAGCCAGCAGCCCAAAATATTATAGCCGCTAGTTAGTATTTTTTTTTTGTAAATAGTACTTAAATTAGATTAATAATGTACAAAAAGAAAACTAAAAAATAAAATCTTTTCTAATATTTTTTCTAATCTTCTGATTTCACGTTTTAGACCAGTAAATTGGCAGCCTAGATCGTGTGATATCACACCTTTAGATTATTTTTTTGGGGGTTACATGAAATCTTTGGTCTTCAATCGACGCTTTGGAAGCCAACATTACTCGTGCCATTCGCGAGATACCGGTCGCTATGCTGGGACGCGTCGTCAAAAATTGTACCCTCAGGATGGACCATTTAGGGCGTAGTCGCGGTCAACATTTAAATGAGATAATCTTAAAAAAGTGAATGTCATAGATTGTTCTTTCGACTCACAATAAATTTTTTACTATAGAATTCAACTTTATGCCTTTTATTTGAGATTAAAAACCAAACCTTATAATGAATTACCCTGTACATTTGGTCAAAGCCTCTAGTGGCTCGCAAATAAGAAAATATAAGCCGGAAAATGTCGGCTTGCGAATGGGAATTTTCACGTTATCGTATCATACAGAAGATGGTACGATCTTTCATGTACATGTTAAGATGCATAAATGGTTTGAAAAATCCCAAGTAGGTCGATATTTTCGAAAGGGAAGCCGGAAGGAATCGGGCTGTATGGAAACTTCGCCAATGATCCTTGTTATATTTTCTTTCCTCTTGCTGTCTTACTCAATTCAACCTTTTTCCTAACAGAAACGGGACATTGCTTGATCTTGCCCTTTCCAACCTCGATCCATCCTCTTTTACACTGTCTCCTGCATCTTGCTATTATGTGACAAGTATACGGCTTCAAGGCTGTATTCTACGCAACCGGTGCAGGGTTAATCGTTACAATTTCTTTAAGACTGACTTTGCGAGATTAAACGTTCCAATTCATTTGTTTGGTATTTTTCGTGAGTTTGATGTCGACCGTGCTGCTCTTTACTTATACCACAAGCTTTATCGACAAATTCTTGCTTACACCCTCATATGTTTCTCTAATAAATCTCAAGATGCTCCGTGGCACACCGTAAAAGTCATGCGTGTTTTAGATGTTAAAACCGATGCTCGCCTCAAATATTTGCAGTTCGGGTCTGGCGGTGATTTTTGCCGTTTATTTTCGTTTGCGATCTGCTGTCAAAAAAAAAACAAAAATTGCAATGTTCAACTACTTTTCATTTATTGAATCGTGCCTTAACTAAAACGATCTTACGAGGTTCTGGTCATATGTCCGTAGTTTAAAGTATTCTTGCTTCATACCTGATTCTCTTTCTTTTAATAGTTCATGTGCATCATCAAATCTATTTTAATCTATCTGCTGACTTTTATTCCTCTGTATATTCTAATCCTATTTCTATTTAATCGTACTAGCTTTATGTCTCTCCGTGTTTCCTCGTCCTTTCTTATATATTCTCAGACCTTTGCTATATAATCTCGTCATCAACGGTCTTCCTAGCGTGATTGCTTCTCCATGTCGAATTAACACTGCAGACCTGAAATTTTTTCGCGTTATCAAAGCTCCTTCCGATCATTTTGCTCTTCAAAACGATTTGAACCGTCTTGTTCCTTTGTGTGACTGAAATTAGTTGTCCCTGAATAATTTCAAATGTTTCTCTTTGTCTTTTGCATTGAAACCATGTGCTCTATAGTTCCTTTACACTATATGCGACATCACTCTTTTAGATGTGGATCATTTTCCTGACCTCGGTGTTACTTTCGATGGGAAGCTTAAGTTTGATATTCAAATTCGTACCATCACTCGAAAGGCTTCCCAGATTAGTCCAGTGACCAGCGGTAAAAAAATGAAAAACTGTGGAATTTTGAGAATCAAGGTCGATTTTGCTGAAAATTTGGATTTAAGCTCTACTAACCCTCTTCTTCAAAATCTACCCTGTGCCGAACCGGGCTTTTTATTTTTAGGGGTTAAAACTACCCCTTATTGCAAAAAATTAAAAAAATTGATTTTAGCATATATTTGGTTAAAATAAAGTTTAAAATATTTATTTGTAGACTACTCGACATTCTCAAACGAATTTTTAATTAATCAGACATATGTAGTCCCCGTAAAGCATCCCCTAAGGGGTAGTAACTTTGAAAACTAGTATTAAACATGTTTGATATAATTTTAAATGATTGAAAATTGTGTCATTAAATTTGAATTATTGTTAGAATGAAATTATTGTTTTGAAAAATACTTCAACCCTTATAAACCACCCTCTGCAAGTATGATATATTAAAAAAATATTAAATTTTTTTTTTTTTTTAGAATTAGAAATAATTGTAAACTGCATCTATTGAATTGAGAATATTTTATTAAATCAGACAGATGCAACCCCTGCAAATCATCCCCTAAGGGGTAGTAACTTTGAAAACTAGTATTAAAAATGTTTATTATAATTTTAAATGATTGAAAACTGCGTCATTAAATTTGAATTATTGTTAGAATGAAATTATTATTTTAAAAATTACTTCAACCCTTATAAACCACCCCCTGCAAGTATGATATATTAAAAAATATTAAAAAATTTTTTTTTTTGAATTAGATATAATTGTAAACTGCATTCATTGAATAATTTATTACCCTGGTAAGCGGATCTTATATTTATAAAAATTAGTACAGATATTACATTATATTTATAAAAATTAGTAATTGTCGCTGTCGTCGTCTTCTTCGTCTCTTGTTCTCTCATTCTGCTGTTCATCGTCACTCTCGCTATTTTCATTTTCGTCCTGATCCGAAATGGGTGCTCTGTTTAAGCATGAATCTTCACTGCAGCCTCTGCACGTAGCATTGCAGAACAGTCCTACTCGTCGACAACCGCACGCTGAGCCACACTCCTTTTTACAACTACTAAATATCATTTGTAAAAGTTCTTCAGGCGCAGGTTGATTAGGGTTTTTGACTGGATGTAACATTCCTTCAATTTTAACCCAACCCCAATCAAGAGGGTTAATATTTTTGTTACCAAGCCATATCTGGACTTGTAAAAATACTCTCTTTATATGCTCATTTAAAGCACCGTAAAATTCAAAATAAAGGCTGCTTAATGCCAAAAAGGTGCCTACAAGAGCATTGTACATAATTAACACTTATATTAGCGAATTTAATTTGAAATTGTGTAAAATTATTTGTTGTACTTAGTTTTATTTTTTATTTTTTATTTTCGTTGAATTTTTTTTTTCGTACAGGTATACAACACTTAATACGCATAAACAAAGATTTTTAACAAAAAATAGAAGAATAAAAAAGCCACGTGTATATTCTTTCGATTCTAACAGTGTACTGCTTACATCAAGAGCAGAAACGAGAAGCATCATTCAAAACATACAAAACAATACATATATATATATATATATATATATATATATATATATATATATATATATATATATATATATATATATATATATATATATATATAATTATATATATATATATATATATATATATATAATTATATATATATATATATATATATATATATATATATATATATATATATATATATATATATATATATATATATATATATATATGTATATACATGAACATACATATACCAACACAGATGTAAAAAGACCAGTAAAATACTTTCACAATGTGCCAGCTGTTGCTTGGATGTAGCTCCGCTTCTCTTTCCTTATTTTTAAAAGCTCCAATATTCGTGCTGCAAAATTTAAAAAAAAAGCAGTTTGTTTTTCGACGATAACTCCTGTATTTTTTAAGCAAAAAACTTTACAAAAAAAGCATTTGGTAGAGAAATGAAAGGGCTTTAACGTTATGTTTATTAAAAAAATTTTCAACCCTTATTTTTGAAAAGGGGTGAGTTCAAAGGGGTTGGGTGTGCCACAATTATTGCATGAATGCAAACTTTGAACCGCCATATCTCCTTCAATTTTTATGATAAAAAAATATAAAATAAACGAAAATTTTCAGTAAAAACAATGCTACAATACATACTTGAAACAATTTTTTGTGTTATAAATACTTTTTGATTTATTTAAGAAAAATGCATTTTTTTTTTCAAAGTTAAAAAAAAAGTTAAACTAAGCATTTCAAACCTGTCAAATCATATGGATTATACCAATTATACCTAAATAAAGTTAATTGCAAGTAGGGAGCTATTAATTTCTATTAGGGTTGTAATGACGAGGGTTGATTTCTTGCATTTTTTTTTTAAAAAAAAAAAGGATAATCACTTTATTTTGGTCATAAGTCAGTCAATTCTTATGCAAAAGACTTTTATTAGAGCTCATTTGAAAGGGTTTTTAATTTACTTTAAAAAATGTTAAATGTGTTTTTTTTTTTAAATTTCACCATATTCGATATATTTGAGTTTGAAGGTTCTCAATTTCGGGGTTCTTCGAAAATGAGCATCCTTCAAAGAGCAATAACTCAGTCACTATTAGGTCCACATAGATCTTTCAGGCACGAGTTTCTTTGTTTTTTTATAAGAAATTATATATTTCAAATAATTTTTTTGGTAAAATTGATATTTTTCAAGTTATTCATGAAAAACGGTTAAAAAAGGGGTTGTTTTTAAAGAAAAATGCACAGTTTCAATCGCTTATAAATCGGGAAGGATCAACTTTACAAAAAAACTTTATAAAACAAAAGTTGCTTAGAATTGGTCAATCTATCGACTTCCATGGTTAATTTGATTGAAAAAATTTTCATCCCCTAGATGGGGTGGTTTTCACCCCAAGGGCAAAAGCCCGGTTCGGCACAGGGTAGATTTTGAAGAAGAGGGTTAGTAGAGCTTAAATCCAAATTTTCAAGAAAATCGACCTTGATTCTCAAAATTCCACGGGAAAACGGCTGTTGACTGGACTAGATCGCTGCTTTTGTTATATGTACGTGTTTACCACAATTCATTTTGACAATTCCATTTGTGTGGGTCTCTTTCTTTCACTTATTCGTTCTATCCTTGAGTATTGCTTCATAGTGTAAGGTCCTCGTTCGTGTTATTTGTCCGAGGCGGTTGAATCTGTCCAAAGAAGGTTCACCCGCTACCTTATTTTCAAGTACAATCTACCATATTATCCTTACAGAGAACGACACACAACTTACCTTGATGAATGTTTTCTTTTTAAAGCTTGCCGCGGCTATTTATCTTCAGATTTGGCATGTTTTTTTTTCCGGAACGTAATCATGGCAGACTTATCAGGTCAGTGTTCCTTCTGCGCGTACTGACGTTTATTTTCACTCACTTGTTTTACGTTTACTGTAGGCCCATAATAATCATCAGCTTGGTTCTCTCCCACGGAAATAGCAGGACAGCGGCGGCTCATGGACATGCTGTTCACTTATGTTGGCCTTCCGACGAATCGGAGAGGATAGTTAAGACCTAGATTAAGTTTAGGTCTAAGTAGGCTAAGCTAGTTGTATTTAGACTTAAGCTAGATTTAGTTTAGTAAATTAAGTTAGTATTTAAGTACTATATTGCTAAGTCAACCCCAGGTATTGTACTCCCTGGGTAATAGTTAATAAGTGTAAATCGGAAAATTAATGAATGATAAAAAAAAACACTTAAAATAAAAATCCAATAAGAGCCAGCAGGCCAAAATAGGATAAGACAAATCCGCATAATTGAATTCATCAAACAATGACTAAAATTATAACAAGTCTACATATATAAATCAGTCAATTACTTGTATCTATTTGTTTGCACTTTAATTGACCACGAATAGTTTGAATGCTAAGATGTATTTTTCCATTCATAATATACATAGATAGAATATTATTAGTAGTCACCATGAAATCAGTGAATAATATATATATTTCGATCTTATCTAACATGTGCGTGAACCCATGAAAATAATTTTATCTATCCTTATGCCTGATTGAAATGCCGCGCGTGTCTTAAAACAAATTTAATGAAACAAACTGACGTTTCTACTCCGCTGATCCATTTGAAATATCTACACATACATATTCTCACCGAAAAAAATTGATCAAATCATGATGTCAACTTATCAGGACGAATAAATGAAAAGCAACGAGATGCCACGTGTATTTAATAATAAATTTTCAGTCATCAAACGCATCAGAGAAGAGCATCTTATTTTCAATGCGGTCGGCAAATGCCATCCATTTACCAGTGGTGTTGCTAGGCATCGCATCGACTTATTACCAGGAGAGAAATTACAAAACGAAGGTAAGTCAAGGGATAGGTATTTCGAAGCAACTAAAGTGGGATAAAAGTCAATATAAAATTGTGCAATTTTCTTTTGACGCATATACACGGAAAAGGAAAGGGCGTATCAACGCCCAGGGTCATCGACGATAATAGCAAGTAGCTTTTACTTCAGATTAAGGCGTAGAGCCTTTCACAATGCAACCATCCATATTCGAAATTTCCAATAATAATAGTCTCTTTTGAATTATGTTTCGTTTATTCTATGCCTCACTCTCTCAGAGACTTTTACAATGTGGTTTCGAAACTCAGAAAAGAGAGAGAGAGAAAGAGAGAGTGGGAAATGAAAATAAGCAATGTAAAATATTTTCGTGAGAGGGGTTTAAGTACAGTTATGTCGGGCGGAAGATTTTCTCTGATGAGTGATAACTCTCTCTGAACCTGACTCGGGCTGAGCAGTAATGGATGGATTTTCCGGTGGTGAAATTCCGTTAAAATCTCGACAAGTGCTTCTTGAGTTCTCTGGTAACGTATCATTCAGTAGTGTGAATCGATAAAGTATTAAATTTCTCATGAATTTCCTGCTCATATAGAACCTGATTATTGTTTTTTACTTGTTATTTTAGTGCAGCCAAGGTGTAATTTGTGATGAACAACTGCTGTTTGAAAATTCTTGGCCGGTTTAAATGATATTTTCGGTAGAATCGATAACGGACGTTTGACTTTTAAGTAAACTTTGAAGATGTTTCTCACTATCGGCTATTTTTTTCTAAGTTGTAGTCACGTGCTCAGCATATTCTTGATCAAGGATTCCGAAAAGTTTATTGGATATTATCCCAATGAAGTCGAATGGCGATCGCTTGCTTCTAGCGCGGTTACCGTTCCTCTGCAACATAATTTGATTAGTGGCTGTTACAATGTCCAAATGTCACTGGAACTGCCAAATAACGATATTGCAAGAGTTTTCATATCGAGAAAACGTCCTTTCATCGCAAATAGCTTGGAGTTGAGAGAGTTGATGCTGTAGTATGCGTTCTTCCTTGCAACACCCCTTTAAATTGTAATATGCTACCAGATTCGACTGGTTTTAAATACATGATGGTTTCCACGAATTCCCAATAGAGAAATTTATCTTTGTCTCATTCGTTCTTGGATGTTTAGCTGCGGGACATTTTGATGATGAGCATTGCAAGTACCTTGCTAGTTCTGAGCGCGATTTATTGGTAGGAAACGTGTTCGTTTACGAACTATCTTGTTCGGGTCCACTGTTGGCTGAATGGTTGTTGGTGCTCCTGATCGTTTAAAAGGTATTATATGCAGCTTAGAAGGTTTTTTTCAGATGCTTGTACCAAGGTGACAGCTGGTAATTGTTTTGATGAACTTGTCTGTAACTCAGGAGAGTTTTCTTCAACTATTTTCTTATGAGTAGCCCACCTTGTCGTGGTGAGTGGGCTCAACACAGCGGCTCATCAAGCCAGATGCGTTGCTGCCTTGCTAAGAGAGGAAGGATACCCCGAATTTAAAACCAAATCCGATAAATTATGGGGAATAGTTACGGTATAGGAAGTCGGATGCTCAGTACTGGCGGCCGTCAAAGGTGAGCGAGCAGGCACCAGATTGTCATCCATCGACTGCAATCTCATGCTTTAAATACATATTGGCCAAAAATCCACTCAGGCTGGGAATGAGCCCAACATCAGCCCAGCTCGCACCAAGGGGGTGTACACATATTGGCCATAGCCTCTTTCAATCTTGCTTGGGCCAATGTGTGTTTCCTACATTATGGAGGTTGACCACCTGGTCATATTAG
This sequence comes from Nemotelus nigrinus, assembly GCA_947369275.1. NCBI lineage: Eukaryota > Metazoa > Arthropoda > Insecta > Diptera > Stratiomyidae > Nemotelus > Nemotelus nigrinus. The sequence goes on from OX376372.1 coordinate 218,296,918, forward strand.
CAGATACAATTACAAGTTGCCCTACACAAAACGAAGAGGTGGTGGAATCGGTGATGGACCCTTTCAGGAGCAGCTTCAAGCTACAACGATCCCCACCCCGAACAAGAACTAACTTAGAAGCTAGCACTTCCGGTGGCCGCCATTCAAGTCACGCGAAGCTAATACGCTCGGGTCCCAGAGTACTCACAGACTCGGACTCGGAGAGCATGGTTTCGACCGAAGCGGAGTAGCTGATCACCTGAGTGAGCCAAAGGCGCTGGTCCCCAGAAGAGGAACAGGCCCAAGCCGAGTAAAGAAGGCAAGAAAGCGCTGGTGGAATACAAGGCGGCGTTGCGTATTGTCGAACCCTCTCAGCGGAGGAGAAGGATTGGCTAGGCTGAGTTCAGACAAAAGTGGCAAAGGGCCGTGAGAATTTTGCTGACAAGGAAAAGGTGGCACTTAAAAGCTCTGTTTTCCAAAACATAAATTGTCCAAGAGGCTGTCAGAAAAAAGGCAGAGGACCGCTGAGGATGAAAAATTAGCCACCAAGACGCCAAAAAACGAGACCAATTGGTAAGGAGTCCAACAACTTCCCGCCTCGAGGCCGAAGAAGGCCATGAGGGCAGCGATGTGGCAAAACAGCACCTCATCATGGCTCTGATCAACAGCAATTGTCGCTTGAAAAGTGGAAGACCGTAGAGTCAAGCCTGCTCAATGCGATGATTGACCGGATGCAAATGCATCCTGAGTTGGCTATGCCTTCGTTTGACGGGGCCGGCTTGTTAGAGGTGTTAAAATAGTCAAGTGCGACCACGAACTCACGTTGCGCTGTTGTGCGGCTGTGGTTCAGGAATTACGGGGCTATGGGAAGGAGCTCCATTGGAAAACTTCGATAGAGGAAGCATTGCAGCACTGCCTAGGGCGAAGGTTACAATAGTGCGGCTAATGGAACCGGAGGTGGCCCTGAAGTTGTTGCAAAGGCAAAATTCGAATGTTCCAACACAGGATTCGAAGATCCTGGATGTCAAGAAACCGGTAGCACAAGACGGAGGGCAGGTGTTTATGCCCGCTCTACTCGCGGTTTGGCAAAATGGCTTGGAGCATAGGCAGTGTTTACCTGCACCTGAAGAAACGCCATCCAAAGGATTGAAACCTTAACACCTCGAAGACCGGTTCTTTGGCTTATACAAATTTACAAAGGTTGCCCAGTACTAAGTCACGTACACTCAGAAAAATATTTCTAATATTTCTACTAATATATACTGAGTCGAAAGAAAGGAATTTATTCACTTCAAAGAGCTGATATTGAACTTACCCAGAGTAAAATTTGGTACAGTTTAAAGGAAATGTTGGCATCATTCTGGCATCAGTCGGTTCTCGTACGATCACCGAAGTGAAGCAGTGTTAGGCGCGGTTACTGCTTAGATGGGAGACCGCTTGAGAATATCTCATATCGTCGGCACACAAAAACTATCAAAAAGGCGGCTTACTTTGAGTGCAAAGAAATAAAAAAAAAACATATTTTCACGTGCCAAAGCAGAATGGTTTGACCTCAGATAAATATTGAACTTGCAATGAGTATTTTTTTTAGCTTTTGCAGCGAATGCTTAGGTATGGCGGTAGGGAGACACATATGGGAGAAGCTGATATCAATTATTCCATTTTTTGTTAAGTGCCACATTTTTTTTCTTATTTCCGGACGTGATAGTGTTATTTATGCTAAGTCGCCATCTAAAGCTATAGTGTGGCACTCAATTAATGAAGCGCTGGTATTATTGCCCAGTCGCCGGCTATTAGGCCTACTTAAGATGAACAAATACAACCATGATCCCGGCGGGGTTCGAACCCGCTAGCAGTAGATCGCTGCTTCGGACTGGTGCGTTATGAGTTTCAAGGATATGAAGACAGAAATCATAAATTCTATACATTTTTTAGTCCAATATTGAAGCGTGTTTGATGTTGAAACATGTAAAAATTACTTATTGCAAGTTATTTTTAATTTGTTCCTTTTTTTCACTCCTTTCAAAGTAATCCCCGCTTTTGATATGAATGGAGGGACAGTTTTGTTCTCAAGTTCCCCATCCTATGTTCCCCATCTAAGTAGTAGCCGCGCCCAACACTGCTTAACTTCGTAGGATCGTACGCGAACCGATTGATGTCAGAATTATGCCAACATTTCCTTGAAACTATACCAACTTTTACTCAGGGCAAGTTCAATATCAGTTCTTTGAAATGAATTCCTTTCTTTCGACTGAGTAAATATTTCTTTGGCGCAGAATCGTTAATGTGTTCAATTGATAGGTTCGAATCGATAATGTGTTCATTCCTCAAAAAGTAGAAATATTTTTCTTCCAATAATTCTACTCGGTCAAATTTTTTTTGAATTTTTTTTCAGCTTAACCTTAAAGTTTTGTTAATAGGTAAATACAGTCAGTTTACCAATTTTTAAAATACGCCTTCTGAGTATTGAGACTTTTTTGTTGGTTTTCAGTACATGTATTCAATAAATTATTGTTGAGTAGCATATTTGTACTTTATGCATATTTTTGTGGTAGCGTATCCTTGTTTTATTAATTTAATTTTCAAAGTACCACGAGGCGCCACTGGGTGAGAGATCTCAAGCATTTTAGATTGCTGACATATGTCTCGACTTGATGAACTTTTCAAGCACTTTGCCTGCTGCTATAAACTGTTTCAAATACCTTTCTTTAAAAAAAAAAACAGTTTTTAATTATAGGAACAGTATGAGTACTTGGTCAGTACTGTACGAGAATACAAGAAGCAAATTTTTAACCTGTTAGATTTAGCAGCAATCACAATCAATACCATTCTCATATGAACACGAAAAGACTTAAGTATAGTGAAAAACGTTTTTGAATCCGGCATTTAGTGCATGAACATTACGTACTAAGATGCTATGAAATCTGCTGCCTATCGATATATACATTTTAATGAATTTCATTGTTTTTATTACAGCCTCAACTACTTCCTCCAGCTTGTAATCAATCAAATCAAAGCAAACCGTTTAGAAGTCCAATCAGAATTCGAACTAGCTTTTGTTGCACAAATTTATGTATCTTTATCTATCTGTCCACCTTCCCAGCTCAGTAGGATAAATTGAAAACCCACATAAAATCCATATCGGTACACGACAAAGCTTCAAATACATATTTGGTTAATTATAAGTGAAACGTGTTCTCAATAAAGCAAGGAGCTTTCAAATTCCTTCCTCAACTATCCGAAGCAGGCAACTTACAAGTTGCAAGAGAATTTTTATATTAAAACCATATCGTATTTGATTTCAAAATACCTTTGAGGGAACTTTGTCTTTGTGAGGCAACGTTGTTACTAACGTTACAACACAATAAAAATTTCCCGAAAAACTGCCATCATTCGAGAAAAAAAAAATCCTAAACTCAAAGGTAGGCAAAATGTATCTGCTCAGAATGTAATAACTGCCTTACTCGGAATCCTTCAATGTGAAGCATTGCCGCTATTAAGGGTATCCAAGTGCGACAGGACGAAAGTCGATAAAAACAACTAGAGATGTGGCATATTCCACTGATGTGGTTCTCATCGTTAAAATAACATTTTTAATATAAAAATTCTCAAAACGAAACAAAATGAAAGAAAAATACCAGCTTACTTCAAAGCACAAAAGGAACGCCAAAATAAATATGAAAATTAAAAAAGTCAACAAGACGAGAGCCAACAAGTGGGAGAAAATGGAAGTATGGTGAGACCGCATCGAATGGAACTTCCAGTCGCACGTTCCTGAGGTGAAACGATGAATCTTTTATGCATGTGTATCACAAAGCCAGCGAGTGCTTACACCAAGCTATCTGTCCATTGAATTGAAGATATTGGAATTTTGGGTTGGTCTTGCCAGATTTCACTTCTAGTAATATTTCGTTTGGGTCAGGTTTACAATATGTGCTACTAAACGAGTTTGATGTCCTTTATTGGATTTTGACAAATGATTACTTCAATCGGAGGTGTAGTTAGTAGGCGAGGACGAAATAGTTAACAGCCCCCTTTGTTTCGTAAATACTCTCGAGTTTTAGTAGCATTTTAGTAACGCTCGAGATATTCAATAATTTTTGTTTCGCTAAATGCTGCAGACATCTTCAAGCGAAAAATTTAAACATGGATACAAATATGTTTATTTGAGGTACATCTGAAGTAAACGCTTCCATGTTGAAAATAATTGCAGAAGATAGGTTTCAATCAATTTCAATGAAAATTAAGAAAATTGTTTGCCGAATTTCGGTGTTTTTGCCTCCATTTCAAAATCCAGTAGAACATTTTCGCAGCAATAGATCTTTTCAACAAAAATGTCTAAAACTTCCAAGACAAACCGAATTCATGAATCTTGCGCTAGATACTTTAAAAAGACATTTCTTTCTTAAATCATTCGAAATCAAACTTATGTCTATAAGCAAACAGACAATGTTAGACATGAAAAAAATTTTCTAACAAATAAATAAATCACAGATATGAGGCATACAAATAACATTCGATGTTAAACAGTAAATTCATTAAAGTAATCATATACATTATCACACCTACATACAGTAAACATGTAACCAGCTCCAGGTTCTGTAGCAAAACAGAAATCGAAAAGCAAGTGCTGAAAATATTGTTGCGTTAATGTACAAAGATTTCTGGCCGTTTAGTGGGTGAGAAAGTATTTTTTTTTTAATTTCCCTACCCAAGAAAACGCGGTGAGCTGAACAGAATCCACGCTGCTATTTGAGAACATTCATTGCAAAGTTTTTGTGTCCATCAATTGTGTAATGCTTTTTATTACATGTTTCCACATATTATGAGAACGTGCATTGGGACAAGATTACTTCAGTGTTTTGTGCAACATATTTTAACGCTATGCAATTAGCTGTGCTTTTCAGCTAGGAATGATATGAGATGTGAGAGGCTTTGATTAAGACGCCGCATGAGTTTTCATTGCGTTGCTGTAAAGTTACCTTTGAACAGTGATATCACTTTGGAAAAAATGAGCGTATCAAAAATTACTAAAATGCCTGTAAAATCAGACAGTGCGTATCAACCACATAATATGCTCTTATAGAAATGCTCTTTCATAAAAAAACAACAAAAATTGGTTATTTATGTAAATATCGAACGAAAATCAGAAAAAAATATGATAAAAAGCTATTTTTGCGAAAATATTCACACAATCAAAACATGTACACAAGTATGAAATTTGGATATATGCTTGGTTTTTTAGGTGATGCATCAGTTTTTTGGGACACTAAAGAAATTATTATGGGGGAATATTTGGAAAAGCAGCCACTATATCAGGCTCTTTCTACGCAGACCAAATCAGAAGATTGAGGAAAAATGACGCGACAAACTGCGAGATGTTTCATCAAGACAACGCACCGGTTTACAATGCTGCAATTCAAGAAACATGATTCGAGCTGCTTGAACATCCACCGTATTCACCAGATCTAGCTCCCAGTGACTTCTACCTCTTTCCTCGGCTCAAGGAACACCTTGGGGGCAAGAAATTCGATAATGATAGCGAAGGAAAGAAACCAAATTTTTTCTACGGGTATCATGGGTTTGAAAAAAATATGGACTAAATGTCTTAGCTTGTTGTGGAGAAAGTCGATGGTGTTAGTTACAAATGTTTAGATCAATATATCTCAAAAACGGTTATGGTTACGAGAAAAAGTTGCACAATCTTCTTTGTAGGAAATTTTCTAAGCTACACTGAAAGAAAAACTCTTGGTTGGTTCAACTATTTTTAATAGTATTGCAACGATTCATTCAAAATCGTTAAACGAACTACGGTAAATAGTTATTTTTACTATGTTAATATAGTTAATTTAACGATATAAAAGTAGTTGGTTCTGGTTACACAAAAAATATCGCAACGTTCATGAAATCAACTGTTTTAATTGTTTCATAACCACGAAAAATAGTTGACCAATAGAAAAATATTCATCGATTCACTCAAAACTTCAACGTTTCGAATTATCAACAGTTTTTATGGTACTTAAACTACTTTGCAATAGTTGATTTCAACAAACATAATTCAGTGAGTAACGTCTTTGGCATTATTCTACGCAAAGTAGAATGGTTTCAACATTTCGACGTTTTTCATGCTCCGAATGAAATTGTTTATCAACCACGCGTCATGGTGCATAAAAGTAATCAACGATTTTCTTATGGTTGTTTTAACTATAGCCCTAGTTGATGCAAAAACAACTAAGGAAAACTGTTGATTTTTCATACTCCTCATACTCATACTCCTATTCTATCATAGAAGTTTCATATGCTGCATGGAAAAATTGTGTTCGGTTTGCTGTTCGATATAATTCATATTCATGTTATGCTGTGAAGCCTTTATATTACGTTGTATGACGCTTTTTATGCAATTGATGCTGTAAACACATAACAGCGGCATTGCGGCAGCGGCGCCACAGGGGTAGGCGCGAATGCCGTGAATTTGGTAAATCACAATGCAGCGACAATGTCGCTGTCAATGCAACCAAGGCACCAACCAAATTCATTTTTTTTCATTCATTCATTTTATCAACAATTTTCATAGTAAGCGAACCATTCTACAATGGTTAAAGTCAACAAACATAATTCCATTTACTATTTCGTACTATGTATATTGTTGGAATACCATTGTTTGTGGTTGCTTACTTTTTTTGCACCACGGACGTTGTTTATCAACCACGCGTCATGGTGCATAAAAGTAATCAACTATTTTTTTATGGTTGTTTTAACTATACCCCGTAGTTGACGCAAAAACAACTAAGGAAAATTGTTGATTTTACCAAGATTTTTCTTTCAGTGTACAAATTTGTCGTACATTGTTTTTCTGAAGACGTGACCGTTACTGAGATATTTAGGAAAGGTCACTTTTGGTGACCTTTGATTCCGTATAAAAAGTAACGCAGCACTCGGATCGATGGGGACTTTTGACATTTTATTCAGAATGTCAGTATCAAGGTTCACACCAAAATTCAGCTTTCCGCGAACTTTTCCGAAGTTACGCCTTTTTTATGTCGAATTTCAATGGACTAGTATCAAAATATTCAAATATGTGAAAATTTTACCAAATATGTACGACTGTAAGCAATATATTTTGGCTGTTCGAAAATAAAATATATTCGAATACATAATTAATGGATTATTATTTTTTCGTTCACTTTGAATATTTTCCACATAAAATTAAATAATGTATTTTAGATGGTTTGCATTGCTTCCTTTGTGTTCAGCGACGAGCCGCCCCGGGAGTGGTAGTTAACAGCTTAAGACGGCGCCAAACGATGCGGTAAACGTTTGATTCAAATGTTTGCCTGAATCTTATGCCGAAATTACACACAGGCAAATGTTGGCGAGCTGAGAGTGTAAATGGTCACCTCGTCTATTATTACCTGTTTTTTTTCACATGCGAAAACTTGGAATGAAGTAATTTTACAAGTTGCTCGACGAAACGTTGGGGGAGAGTGAAATTGCGCCTTTAAATATTGGACGATTGACATGGCAACTATTCTGCTACACGGCGGAACGAATGCTTGATCCAATACATTTGATTTCAGTGTTTGCTCACTTTTTTGTGTATATTAATTTCGTATTTTAAATTATATTATTTTTGTTAAAAATACTAATAATTTGAATTCACATTGATGTTACTTATTGTAAGCGATAGAACTGCTGCTACAACAGTAGTTTTGTTGTCTTGTTGCTTACTGCTGGCAAAAAATAGACTTGAAAGACGTAAAAGTATAAGATAATATAAACCCTGTACAAGATAATATAAACCATCGCATAAACTGATAAGGTTTCTGTGCTCTTTATGTTCAGAATTGTATAACACCAGGTATGATTCATGCAACTGTATAAATTTCAGTACCAAACTGCTAGTCCGAACCGTTTTATCAAGCTTTGAAAAAACATCCATAGCCAGTCACAATTTTAAAAAACTGCGGTAAAGGTGTAGTTTTAGGGTCCATCCGCGGTGGGGGTGGGGGGTTACTTTGTTTAATTCAGGGGGGTGTTCATATAACATCCCCATAAAATTTTGGCGGCGGTCACCCCCTGAGAAAAAGTTACAGCTCCCTAAAGTAGGTACGCGTATTTGAGGGAAAAAGGAATTAAATGAAATGGGGTGGGAGACCCGGAAGGGGAGGGGGGCTAGTTTGCTTGATTAAGGAGGGTGTTCATATAACATCCCCATAAAAAAATTTCGGCGGTCACCCCCTGAGAAAAAATTACAGCCCCCTAAAGTACGCGCATTTTCAACTTTTTTGCACATTATACTGCTATTATAATTAAAAATTTAAAACTCATAACGACAGCTATAAAGAAAGGAATTTATTTAATATTTAAATTTAATTTACAATAAAGTATGCAACATTACAACTCGCACACCCTAAAATTTAGCATCTGGCGACGATTATGGTGAATCCACCGAGGAAGAATCTTTGAGTGGTCTAGTGCCGTGTGGGGTAGTGTCGTGCAGGGTCTAAAATATGACAGATGCATATTGTGCAAGATCGTATGTAAAAAAGTTGAAAATACGCGTACTTTAGGGGGCTGTAAATTGGTCTCAGGGGGTGACCACCGAAATTTTTTTATGGGGATGTTATATGAACACCCTTTTAAATCAAGCAAAATAGCCCCCCACCCCCTCCGGGTCTCCCACCCCATTTCATTTAACTCCTTTTTCCCTCAAATACGCGTACTTTAGGGGGCTGTAACTTTTTCTCAGGGGGTGACCGCCGCCAAAATTTTATGGGGATGTTATAGGAACACCCCCCTGAATCAAACAAAGTAACCCCCCACCCCCTCCGCGGATGGACCCTAAAACTACACCTTTACCAAAAATCTGATCAGATTATTTGAACGAATCGTGTAGCAGTTCAACAGATGTCTTCCAAGCATATCGTCTAGTGATTAAAAAAACCTTTGAAGGTGATAAAAAAACCGACAACAGACCGAACATGCTCCAACACAAACTTTGGACGCTGGTAGTTGGCCCATCAGCTACACGATGCCTCCAACCATCAAGTGTCCAACGTTGCAGGGTGTTGGTGGCTTCGTTTGGCACCGGCTTTACACTAAAATTTTATCCTTTTTATTTGTGTCATTAGCAAATTAATTTATCACAGCCTGGCCGACCCTCCGATCTTGACGAGCCGCCAGTGCTTTGGAGCATACATAACTGTGAATGCTGCTAATTGACCAATATTTTGATTGCGTATCCCAGAATCAATACAACGTTTAACATACTGACTTCTGGCAATACTATAAACTGCAGGCAATATGAGCAAAATTCCTTCGACAAAAATGCACTCCCAATCCCACTGCTGGCATTGTATTTCCTTCCAATACTTCCCATCATGCTCATTATTTTTGCTGCCGTCAAACATTTACAATGGCGCATGACAGCAGCCAGCCTACTCTGGAACTGTAGCTACGCCTCTTTTGGAAGAATATTCAATATTGTTACAGATACAGTAGGCGGAGAATCGGCTACCGTTATGTACGTCCACGATACAATCACTTCAAATGTGAAACTGGTGCGTGTCCAGCCTCTTTGCCCTGTCGTTTTTTCTATACGACAACAGTACTGATGCCTTTAACAAGTGCATTCCCTGGCTCGAATTTGTGCATCTCAGTGTCCCGTGACGCCATAGAAATAGCAAAGCGCCGCCCCACTTGCAACTCGACTGACACCGCCATTACGGGACCTGCAGCCAATCCGCGAGCAGCCTCTGTTTGTATGAAACCGAGCAAGTTGAGCTTGAACGTTGAGCATCTGATGCTGGACATATATCCAGTTCGTTCAAATCTGAAGATCGACTGCGGTCACGACGTGAATGTTATTTGAATTCTGAGTAAGTGCCGCCGCTACGACTGACTGTCCCCGACCGGACGGACTCTGGTGCTCGATCTCGACTTGAATGTCCGCGGCTCGGTGGCGCTCCGTTCAGTAAATCTCGTTAAACTGCATTAAATCAAAGTTAATTGCACGTCAATTATAGCCCGCGATCCCCAGTGTAGTAGTTCGCGTGCCGCTCGTTGAAGTATTTACAATTCGCGCCTTAATTTAATTGCGATCAAAGTGTTGGGTATTTATGTGTTCAGGCGAAAACTTGAAGAAGACGACGACTAACTTCGTGTCTCGTAGATCGTGCTAACACTGCGCCCACCATCCTGGCATATGACCTCTACTATAACGGCTGCCAGGTGGCGTTTGTGTATAGGAACTTCTCGTGCTCTGGTTGTCGTTGATAAATTAAATTTGTTCGTTACTTATTAAATTAATGAAACTGAACAAGTGCGGCGAGGGCACGCTCGAGTGCCAAAGCAGAGACGAAAGTTGAAGGTCGCTGCCCTTCTTACGTGCAGAAGCACTTCGACCCTGAGCCGTAACCTGTTAATTAATCGACTTGTATTCGTTTTAAAGTGTTTTTCATCGTTTTATGATTCAGTGGAAATTCTTGTGTAATCAAATATATTGGATAATTCGGCTGATTTCGAAATAATTCGGCAATTGTTGTGCATGTCGGTCGTTTCAATCAATTGTTTCGGATGTTGAAGGCATATTTGCGTTTGAAGTAATTATGTGAAAAATCGTTCCTTGCAAAACTCTCCAACTTCATAATGTGCTACATTGCTACATGTGAATAAAATCTGTTGGACTTTCGTAACAGTAGGTTTTAATATTTTAGGGGAATAGAGGATGCGAATCACGCAAATTTACAATTCGTATATTTTTCTATGTTGGCATTTAATGAAATTTCAAGGCGACTTTTGTTCGCTGTCATTCGAATGACTGTTATCAGAAGTGGACACACGAAATTAGTAGTTTCAAACTTCAGCTGAGCGTTACATCCCTAATCTGGTTATACAGTGGGTAAAAAAAGTTAAGGCACGAATTCTCAGTATGAATAAAAAACTAATTTTTGATGCGAATTTAATAATAAATGATTGTGTTTTTGCATTTAATTAAAAGTGTTGCATGTTTACTTTAAGAACAATATAAAAAACCGGCAACGAAGCAAATTCCACAACATTAACGTAACATTTTTCAGTGAAGTACCAACCAAAATAGCGCAAAAAAAGTTAAGGCACAGCGCAATTTTATCTGAAATTATTTCAATTGTGTTAAAGTGATCAGTTTCAAAAAAATTTGCTTACATAGCGCTAATACTTTGTGGCTATTTCATGCATTTTTATCACTTTCCGCAGTCGTTTTGGCATCTGTTTCGCAATTTTTTCGCAATAATGACAGCTTGGAGTCCTTTGTTATACTTTACCTTTCGCAATGCTACTCTAGTTTTGAAATGATGCCATAAATGCTCGATCGGGTTTAAGTTCGGTGACTGAGGGGGGGTTTTAATAGCATTTGGACAGTTACAAATAGCCCAAAGCCGACATTGCTCCAAATTGTGCTTCGGATCATTGTCCTAATACAAGCCAAAATTGTGTAAAATACCAAATTTTTCAGCAATTTTGTTTAATATTTCTTTTAAGAATACCCAGGCAACGGGTTTGATCCATCATACCGTTCACAAAATCTATATTTTCAATACCAGATGGCCCCATACAGTTCCATAGCATAATGTTCTCTCCGCTGCGTTTTACAGTGGGAGTAATATGATTCCTCCTAAACTCTGTATTAGGCTTTTGCCAAGCATATCGCCGTCCATCAGATCCAAAAACATTAATTTTTACTTCATCAACAAAAATTATGGACTTCCAGAATGATTTTGGCTTTGTTACGAACTCTTCGGCAAAACGTAATTTGTCAATTTCATTTTTTGTACTAATATAAGGTTTACTTAGGCACATTCTGCCCTTAAAACCCGCTTTCTCTATTACATTTCGAATAGTTTGAGTTTAAGTTTCAACTCGTTTTTTCACCTTAATTTGTAAAACTGGGACGCTTAGTTTAGGGTTTTTCTTAATTTTTCTGATAATCCTCTTTTTTTCGCTCAGATAAGATTTTAATCTCTTCTGACCGATGCTTTGTTTTAAAGGATTTGGTTGATTTATATTTTGTTATTACATTTCTCACTGTATAGCTTGATTTTCCCATTAGTATTCCAATCTTAGAATACGCCATTCATGTTTTTCAATGTCGCAAAAAACATTCACGGATTTTTGCACCTACCGATATCCTTTTCACACTCATTTCTAACAACACCCTCAATAAAATTACTGTTTCAAAACACTTTTCAAGCTAGACTGAATAGAAATAACATATTTTCATGATTTTAAGTACATTTAACGGTAATTTTTTCCAGGAATTGCAAATAATTTCAGATAAAACTGCGCTGTGCCTTAACTTTTTTCTGCTTTTTTGGTACTTCAGTGAAAAATGTTACGTTAATGTTGTCGAATTTGCTTCGTTATTGGTTTTTTTTTATATTTTTCTTAAAGTAAACATGCAACACTTTTAATTAAATGCGAAAACATCATCATTTATTATTAAAGTCGCATCAAAAATTGGTTTTTTATTCATACTAAGAATTCGTGCCTTAACTTTTTTTATCCACTGTATATATGATAATATCTGCGTATAGGAAATTGGTGTGACAATAAATATATAAAACCTATCATAGTCATCTCCTATTTGCCTTCGAATCTTGTGCAATACAAAATTGAGCGCAGAGATTCTTCTTAAGATTTGAACCTGAAACGGATAATTGTTAGTATTCTGTGGAACCGACTTATCTTTAATTTCTGCAATGCATCTGTGTGTGTAATTATTGAAAGCTATATGAATGCGATAATTGGATAAATCAAATGTAGGGTAACTGTCTCCGACTCAAATGTTCACATTCTAGGAAATATGATTCACATTCTTTTTTGACTAATTCTTATTTGCCTTTCGATTTGAGAGAACCATAAGGTTGAAAATCAGCAGCCAGCCTACAACGCGCTAACCATTTGAAGTCTGCATGTTTATTGTCAAAGTCTTGTCTCACGTAATTTTATGCTAGTAATAAACGAAATTTCTAAACGTAAATTATTCCCCTTCTGTAGTTAAATTTCTCGAATTCTTTGTCCTGCATGCATAAAGACTACTGTGTGAAAAGTTTTCTACCTTCGAAAACATATTTTATGGAAATATTAGTGGAAATTTTCAACGTCCGAAGGCTAGAACCGTTTTTGAGCAGTTTTTCAGTATTCGGACAAGAGCGTCAGAATACTTAAAAAAAAAACCAGTCAAATATGCTATTGCACATATTGGGTACTTGATAAGATTAACGTTAGCTCTAATAAACTCTAAAAGAAAATTATGCCGTTATAATAGCTATTTAGACCATTTAAAATAAAATATACCACCTGTCCGAACACTAAAACTATAGATTTTAGTGTTATGCCGGATTTATACATAGGGACGAGCGTCTCGTGGACAAGACTCAACAAGACATTGGACGAGACTCAACAAGACATAGGGTGAATTGTTTACTTAGGATATTGCACCATGCAACACGGACCATACACCTTTCATAGGGTGAATTGTTTACTTAGGATATTGCACCATGCATCTTTCGACAGTTGTGAGCTGTTTTGTTCAGTTCAGTGAACGATGGCTGAGGTACAGGTTGTGGCTATTGCAACTGCCTGGTGTGCGTTGAGTGATTTCAATCTGGGACACGTAAAGACATGTTTGAAGTCCCAGCGAAAAATTCGAAAAGGTGAATGAGCATATGCTACCCTCTCGAATCCCTTTGACTCGATGCATAAAACCGACTTCGCTTCCAGCGGCTTCGAGCTAGGACGAGACGGTCATAAACACTCAGGCACAGCAATAAAAGGATCATTATCCCTTCATAAAACAAACAAGAGCCGACGAGCAAACCATTTACACACGCGTGCTTGCCATGAAAAAAACAGCCGAGAATAGACAAGGAGACCATTTACACACAGACCTTGTCTACATTTGGCATTCCTCGGCGAGAATGTAAATCCGGCATTAGACAAGGTCAATTTTGTATTTACACGCAACGAAAAAGCCTTAAAGGAAATCTCATTCATAAACTTCAGTAATGTGGAGTAACCGATATTTTAATTAGCGATTAGAACTTTCTCCGAAGACTAGTTCAAAGTTGTCCGAACACTGACTTGTGATGTCCAATGTGACTTTTGTTCATTTACTTGAACTCATCTTATTGAAATAAAATTTCAAAAAAAGCGCAAAACTCCATCCAAATTATAGGAAAGCTTATGTTTAAACCTAAGTTTAGGTTTCAAATTCATTAAACTAAACTGAAGCAGTGGCGGCTGGTCAGGGTGGGCCCGGCTCACCTGGCCCACCCTGACGAGCCGCCACTGGGCCCGCTCGAAACAAAAACACTATTATAAGGTATACGCGGATACCAACAAGAAATATCTACTTAACTTTAATTCAGTAGCGGCTCGTCAGGGTGGGCCAGGCGGGCCGGGCCCACCCTGACGAGCCGCCACTGAACTGAAGATGAAATATGCACTGTCTGGAGACCAGCTCAAAGTTGTCCTAGCACTGAGTCATGGTGTCCGGAGATTAGCACAATTTCACTCAAATTCATTTACTTGGAATATCAGCATACTTATTTCTTTGATTGCGTTCAAAATTGGTACAAAACACCCACAACTAATCATAATGTATAAAAAAAAACTTGTATGTTAGCCAAACACCAAGCTTTTGATTAATAAATATGCACTAACTGTCCGGGGACTAGTAAATTTACGCTACCTACTCAAAAAACTTGCTATTCAATTCAAATACATGCAACATGTTTAATAAATAGTATTCAAACATCTGAAAACATGTGCTTACGCAACCATTTTCGTTATGTGGGCATATTTCGAAATTATGTACTCATCATATTCGCACATGTTTAAGAACATGATGCATTATCAATCGTTGAAAATTCATTGTAAAAAAAACAGAAAAATGATGAATGAAATGAATATATAATTTGACACACAGTGAGTACTTCTTCGGCCTCCTTATTGGTATCAATAATTTTTTGCAGCGACACCCTTATATCGGGCTATTCGTTATATTGTATTTTTTGGGTCTTTGTTCGGTCGAAAGTATCGATACGATTGACACACCGAGCAGATTTCTTGTCTCAGAATGCTTTCCAACCAGAAGTGTGTTCAATATTCTTGCTATAGCAGCTATTAGCTGCTATTTTAGCAGCTCTGGCTGTTCAATGTCACGAAATAGCTACTTTCTGATGCTTCCTATTTAACAGTCGGGCTGTCCAAGACTCCGGAATAGCTGCTATGATAGCAGCTATTTGTTGCTCGCAGTTCGCAGGATAGTAAGAAAGTAGCTGACATATTTTTCAAACGTCATTTTCGATAAGAAGTTGGAATAAAAATGAGTTGGGCTTTGGTAGCAAAGGAGATGAGCAATACATTTGAAAATACTGCAATCATAATCTAAATGCGGGCATTTAAACACTTCAGCTCAACTCGAGTTTTAAGTTCGCTTTTACACAGCGCAGCTCATCTTGAGTTTTTAGAAGCCGAATATGAAGCGCAAAAGGCTGATTCGTGTACCATCAAATTTCGAACGTTTCTTTTTCGCTCTTTTTCACATATTTGGCGTCAAGAGACGGGAATAAGTGAAAAGTTTTGAATATGTCAGGAAAATTTTAATGGTTTCTGCAGCTGTACGCTGAAAACTTCGAAATTTAATACAATTTCCAAAGTGTAATGCAAGTATTGAGCTGATTCACGTAAATACAAAGATTAAAATTTAAAAAAAAAATTATTATTGAGTTGTGCTGTGTAAAGGCTGACATTCGTAGCAGCTCTTGGTTGTCCAATATTCATAGCTGCTTCACCTAGCTACTGCCAATTTTGACACTTGCTAAAGTGATGCTATGCTATGCTTTTGGAGCAGCTACAGCATGCACATTGAACACATCCCAGATCGACCACCCAGATAATTGCATGAAATGCAAAGTAAGGGTGGTGGATGGCGATAAAGCCGTACAATGTGAGGGCGTTTGTGACAGGCGGTATCACATCAAATGTGCGAAGGTCCCTGACCAGGAATATGAATTCCTGCATAAAACAAAGTCCAAGAGGAATATTTTCTGGTTTTGCGATTAATGTAAAGCTAAATTTGCAAAATTCAAGAAGTATGAGTCTTCATTTGTAGAACTCATGGATATGACATCTCAAATCAAAGATAAAATGGATATTCTCGCATGTGGGTATAGTTGTAAGGCCCAAAGATGCTCAGGATAGCTCACTTACCATAAGTGAATTTAAGCAAGCAATAGCTCCTGCGCAAATAAAAAGACCTATAGTTTTCAATAAACCGCTAAAAAACGGGAGTGTTTTGATAAGAACGAATAATGAGGCTAACAATAAAACACTTATAGATAGCTCAAACACGAAACTTGGGCAAAAGTATACGGCTGAAAACACGAAATAGCGACTTCCAATCCTAGTTTTGTTTGGTTTAGAGAAACAATACTCGGAGGAAGAGCTGAATCACCAAATGCCATCTCTGAATTATGACATGGGATCGGATGCCGAAATTCGTGTCAAATATTATTAAAAAAAAAGCTACAAAAATGGCAAGTATATTGCGTTCATTGAGGCCCCGGGAGATACGTATTTCAAATTATTTAACATGTATGTTAACGAAGACTTTGGCAGCTACTTTTGAGGAAGACCTCAACGTTTGAAGGTGTTCCAAATGCCAGAAATACGGACACCCATTAAATTTTGTACTAGGACAAATTATGTTTGTGCCAAGTGGGCTGGCGATCATAGAACCCAGGATTGTACCTCCGAAATACATAAATGTGTGAATTGTGTCGTGAAGAGTCAGAACAACCCTTATTATAGAACCCTTTAACGTCGAGATAGAACTACAGTCTTATAACCTCTTCACAAAACCGAAACTAGATAAGCTTGGACAAAAGACCTTCGTGCCACATCGAGTCAATAGCTTTATCGAGATCTAAAGCTGGAGTTACAATCAATGCAACAACACATTGTTGCACAACAAAACGAGTTTGAACACATGAGAACGTATGAGAGCAGTTACAATGATGCAACACAACTTTAGCTGCGTTTTATTTTCATCCAGAGTGTAGTAGGTATCCTGGATGCATAATAAAACGATCCAGAGTAGCACGCGAGTTTTTTTCTGTCAGACAGCAGTCATTTCAAAATTTGAGCTGTCATATAACCAACGCCGTTTTCAAATGTATGACTATTTATCCTGGTTGCCAGGGTGACATGGAAATTTTTGAAAATTCCAATTATTCCAGTTGATATGACTTTTCGAAATACGTTCCACAGAGAGCACGAGTACGAACTCCACTGAATTCACAAGTGTTTGTACTCTGGATGTTGTTGTTGTTTCGTGTGCAAATCGATATCCTGCACTACTCTGGATGTATAATAAAACGCGCCTTTTGTTGCGCAGCAAAGTTTGCTCATACCTCAAACTTGGCATGGCAACAAAATTTTTGAAAATATTCAATTCCACCAGTTCCTATGAACGTCCGTGAAATTGGAAATGTCATATTCAAATGAAAATCAGAATTTGTTTATTTTGTCTCATCCGCGTGTTAGCTCTTGTGGTGGAAGGTTGTAGCCGGAAAATTGCTGAGAAATTTGCTTTTCTCCGAAGGACGATTTTTCTCTGGAATTGATAATACGTGTATCAACGTGTCTTAAACTGCGGTTTCGTGTTCGTTGCGTTGTGTTTGTGTTGTCTAGAGTAAAAATTTGAGGTCAAACCCACCATAAACGGGTGTTATCGTAAACCGATGGCTGATACGAATCGTCATAAGCCAACATAATCCTTGTCAAAAGGGATCTAGTATTAAAAAAAAAAAAAAATTATTTTGTCTCGTTTTTGCTTGGCAATATACTCTGCAGCGTTTAAACGATCAAATACTCACTGATATCAATTTCCGAGACTTTAAAGGATCCATATTATAAATCAACAATTTCGTTAATATAGCCAGTGACAGATGTCAGTAAATGTTGTGTTGCATTGATTGTAACTCGTTCCATCGACAAAGCAAGGCAAAAAATGTTGTGTTGCATTGATTGTTACTCCAACGTAAGGCACACAGTGCCGTAGGGGTGTCATATTCATTTAAATGGGATGCAATCTGATCAGAAATGGCATGGTAGATATGAAACGGCATGCTGTGTCCCATGCCTTTGCCCTTACATAACATTAGCGAGCTGACAGTGAATGGAAATAACCAGAAATTACTGGTTTCGTTACTCTTGCCACTCTTATGAACAGTAACACTCTAAGCTACTTCCCAAGAATCGGGAGAGTATCAGTTCTTCAAGGCATGATTGAAAAAAATGCAAAATAATCTGAGCTAAGAGGCTGGCAGGTGATTAACAATTAAGTTAGACTCACGATGGCTCTTATACCGCCTACCAGGTGCACCAAGTATTCAATATTGACAAAGCTTTCACCAGTAATTTGCGGATCATCCGAAGGATTCTCTTTGAATAATCTGACCAGGGGTATTTGTGGCTATTAAGGAAATTTTCCACTTTTTCTTTTACTATTTGGCTTTTAGGAGTTGAAGCATTAGGCAGGCAGCATTAAAGAAGAAAATGTTGCAAAAAAAATCATCCTGACGGTCAGGATTGCGGACAGCGACATTATCAATCGTGACAACTATCTCCAGGTTATTATACTTGTATTTACCTGAGAGTAAATTAATTTCTTTGTGCCTATCACGGAGTGGTCTTATAGCTACCAGCCGTTATGTGAGGGATGGCAGCTATAAGACCAGGTCACGAAGAAATTTTACGAAATTTAGTAGTTATTTTAATAACACAGTTGATATTTAATTTGATTTGACTTATACAAAGAGTGATCTCTCCCATGCACAAGGAAAATCCGTTTTTAATAACAGCGTTTGATGTGTCTCACTTTCATGTGCTTGACAATTTTCGAAGGCAGCGCGTAACTTTGATATTTGTCCAGTGTCATCAGGCGTCAATTTGCGATAGTAGCGACGTCGATGATATCATTAACCATGTCTATTATGCTATTGGTTTAATGATTTTCTAGGTTTTCGGTTGAACAAATATCAAAACTCAATGCCAAAATAACTGCGTCACGTTTGAATTCAACGGTTGTTTTTGAAAGACCTGATTGGCTTTGTGGATTTTTCAATGAGACCGAAGAGGAGAAATTAATATCGGGGAGGCATACCAGTATGAGTCATACCAGTATAGGTCATACCAGAATGAGTCATACCAGTATGGGTCGAGCAGTGCGTGGAATCAATACTGCTGATGAGGTCGTCTGATAGGAGAAAAAGGTCGATTATTGAATTGCTACTATGTCTTGTTGAGTTCGGAGGAACGATTAGCAAAGGAATCATTCAAGCAACACTCGACTATTTCTGCTTATTACGGGGTCTCCCCAGTAGTTCAGCATTATAGTTCAGGAATACCAACAGGTTCCATATTCAAATTACTCCTAACTAATAGGGCAGAGCCGCCATTTTGATTGTCCAGTAATATTGAGTAGGTACCCTATATCATTATTTAAGTTAGTGCCATATTCGAATTCAATGCAAGGAGGTGCCGAGAGATCACAGATCACTCTAACCATCTTATTTGGAAAGTGATGTGAACAGTTTAAGAGTGGCTATCAGTCTCTCAGTGTGGGTGGCGGCAGATAATACTTGACCTATAAAATCATTTATTGGCGCAAGATTAACATTGATTGACAGCGATATTGAGGAAACCGAACCTTGCTGAGTACCAAAACCAGAAAAAATCGAGTATTCCACCGCTTGTGCGTAAGAGACTCAACTTTTCCAAGAGTTCACAACGATCTGCATCACAAACTACTGGTCGCGACGAATATTCTTCGCCTCTATGCTGAAATGGAACGCACAATATATCCTGTCGTTGACTGGTGCGCAAAGGTTTAAATTCGAAATAGAACAGAATAATTGTGAAAACGTTTATTTCTAGAAAGAAAATTATCTATACATTCTACTTATTAAAATCCATATCCAAATTATCTTACCGTGGTTTCCTCCATGCGCACTCGGCAAGCGTCAACGAAATAATGAGGCCGATCTTTGGTCTGGCGTTAGCAGACCAAGATGGCAGAGGCGCATGGAGAGAATCACGGCAGATGGCTCTCGTCGGCAGGGCTGATATTATTGGCCTCGGTATCGAAGCATTCCATGACACCCCCGCCTCCGTGAATCGCCCTCGATTCACTCGAACATAAATCCAGGAATGCTAACCTTGATGTAGCTCGTTGGAGGGTGCCAGTATTCGTTCGCACCTCGGCGCGGCGTGCAACACCGTCCTTCCCTTTAAAAAGCTTTTCGATACGTCCTCGCTTCCATTGCTCCCTGGGTGTGTTCGGATCGCAAATGAAAACCAAATCACCTTCTTTTAGTGGCGTCTGATGTCGGCACCATTTCATCCTGCGAGTCAAAGTGGGTAGGTATTCAGCAATCCATTTTTTCCAAAATCTGTTACGTAGCTGTTGGGCGATTCGCCACTGTTTGTTCAGAGTCTTCGGCTTGTCATCGATGTCTTGGATACGTGGAGTCAGCACTGCATTTGCCTCTCCAAGAATAAAATGATTCGGCGTGAGTGGTTCCTCTTGGTCAGGTGTTATTGGTAGATGTGTCAGAGGCCTGGAGTTGACGATGTTCTCGGCTTCCAGAAGACAGCTCCTAAGTGTACACTCCTTTGGCGCTACTTCTTTAAGTGTGTGTTTTAAAACACTTTTCACGCACTTAACCATCCGTTCCCATACGCCGCCTTCTGATGGGTTCATTGGGCAGTTGAATATCCACTCGATTCCTTTTGTAGACAACTCACTCTGAAGCTGAGCGCAATTAAATACCTCACTGAATCTTTTAATTTCCCGGTTGGCTCCGACAAAATTCTTTCCATTGTCTGATCGAATTCTCTTGGGCACTCCCCTTCGGTTAATGAAGTTGCGAATAACCATAATGCAAGTATCGGTTGACAGATCGTTGGCAATCTCTAGGTGAATGGCTCGAATTGTCAAGCAGGTGAAGAGAGCAACCCATCGTTTCTCATGTCGTCTTCCATGCGTGACAGTTACTGGGCCAAAATAATCTACACCTGTATACGTAAACGGTCTTACAAATGGAACCAGGCGATCCTCCGGTAAAGGCCCCATGATTGGTGCTCGGGGAGCAGACTTTGCTAGTTTGCACACTATACAAGCAGCTACACATTTTCGCATCGCTTGACGTAGGCGTGGAATCCAATAAAGCTTCCGTATATCGCAAATCGTGGCTTCGACGTTTGTATGCTTCATTCGGCAATGATGATGCATGATAATAAGTTGCGTAAACTTATGATCTGGTGGTAAAATTATAGGTCGTCTGGCACTATATTGGAGCCAACTCGCTGCATCTATGCGCCCATTTACACGCAAAACGTTATCATCTAAATACGGGTTCAATTCCCGCAATTGACTATCTCTTTGGACTGGCTTGTCGTTCTTTATATATTGTATTTCGGCAGAATACACCTCTTGTTGAACAATACGGCAGAGTATCTTTGTAGCGTTATTTAGATTAGCTGCCGTTAGTCCCAAAAAGTTGACAGAATCCTCTTTGTGACGGCATATTTCGATGAATCGAATAACGTAAGCAGTTGCTCGCAACAGCCTTGTTAGCGATGAAAATCGAGTAAAACCAATGAAGTCGGATTTAATTACCAACATCGTAAACTCTGATTTAATTTCTTCGATTCCATTAGATTCATCTCGCATTTCAGTCGGGTCAGCAATTGGCCATTGGCTATCTTCTCTACTCAGGAATGCTGGTCCTTGAAACCATCTTGATGTTGGTTCAAAATCAATCTTCTTGCCTCTTGTGGCTTCGTCGGCGATGTTTTCGTATGACGGTAACCATCTCCATTCCGTCTGACTCGTGCTGGCTAGTATTTCATCAACCCTATGAGCGACAAATTGTTTGTATCGGCGATGTTGACTATTTATCCATTTTACGACCGTCGTTGAATCAGTCCACATAATAATATCATGAACTGTTAGTGCATGGTGATTCAGTATTGTTTGTCTTAATTGTGTTCCTAAGACGGCTGCTTGCAATTCTAGGCGCGGCATCGTTAATGGCTTCAATGGAGCCCCTCTGGTTTTAGCAGAAATAAGCGTGACTTTAGACTGATCACCATCAGTGGCTCTCCAATAAGCAACAGCTGCAAATGCTTTCTCACTAGCGTCTACGAATATGTGAAGTTGCAAATATTTAGGAGATAAGCCATTGAAGTATTGTCGCGGTATTCCCACCTCTTCTACTCGTATAATATCTTGGCGAAAATTATCCCACGCCACGGCAATGTCGCTCGGGAGCGGCTCGTCCCAGTCAATTTGTCGGCGCCAAATTTCACGTAAAATCAACTTAGCGGCTATCGTGATATGGGACAAAAATCCCAGAGGGTCAAAAATTGACATGACAATACTTAGAAGCTCGCGTTTTGTTGGACATCTGCTTCCATCCACAACGTCATCACCAACTGTACGAAAATTGATTTTATACTTGAAACTATCCGCAGCTGGCTGCCAAAACATTCCCAACACCTTTTCCATGGCAAAATTTCCTTTATCGGTGATCTTAAGGCAGTCAGATGTACCATGTAGGGCCGCAATAACTGCAGGTGAATTTGATATAAATTTAGCCAGCTCGAATCCGGCGTCTCTGTGAATGTTACGAACTTCACTTGCGACACGGATAGCCTCTTCTGCTGTCTGAAAACTGTCAACAAAATCATCAACGTAGTGACAATCTAAGATGGCTTCGATGGCACGGCTATCGCTACCCTTGTGCTCTAATGCGTTTAACGTCTTCACGAACTGGGCTGAACTTGGAGAACATGCTGCTCCAAATATCATAACGTTCATTTCGTAAACGTCTGGTGTTTTATTAGGGTCACCATCTCGCCAGAGAAACCTTTGTGCACATCTGTCTTCTGGTTGAATTAAAACCTGGTGAAACATTTCCCTTATATCGGCGCAAACAGCTACTGGGCCTTTCCTGAAGTGAAACAATACAGCTGGTAATGGCTTCAGATCTTGCGGTCCCTTGAGCAAACACGAATTCAGTGAAACTCCATTAACTTTTGCTGCTGCGTCGAATACCAAGCGTAGTTTCTTCGGTTTGTTTGGATTCGTGACGGCGAAATGTGGCAAAAACCAAGTCTTAGCTGTTCTTTCCTTGGATTCTACTGGTGGTAGCTTGCGAGCGTAGCCCTTCTCCACGTAATTCCGAATGATCTCATCATAGGCTTGAAGTGCATCGGCATTTTGCCTCAGTTTCCGTTCAACGCCTCGTAGTCTGGAAAGTGCCAAGGGGTAGCTATCGGGCATAATTATGTTGTCCTTGGACCACAATAGCCCTGTTTGGTAACGTTTACCTATTCTCTGTGTGGTAGTCCGCAGCAGTACGTTTGCCCTTCTGTCGGCTTCACTTTCAACCGGAGATGATGGCGTGACACCAAAGCTTTCAGTTCGGAAATATGCTTCTACAATGTCATGCAATATATGTTCTTGTGGCTGGTGGAGATGCAAGCAACTATTCGCGGAAACTTCAGCACTGTTTGTTGGACCAAATACAATCCATCCTATCTTGGTGTTGGCAGCATAAGGACCATTTTGTTTGACGTGGATCGTCTCTATCGGCAAGCCTAGATGGCAATTGTCGAGTCCGATTAGCAGTTTAGGCTTCACGTTACTAAACGGTTTGATAGGCAATTTAAACGCGTAGTCCACATTTCCACTTATGTCACTCTGGCGGAGACTTTGCACTGGAAGGTCTAAGTTTGGCACGGCATATACATTGCTTAGTGAATATTTTTCCTTATTTTCGGCGGCACTGATTTTTATATTCACAAGTGAAGTCACTTCTTCAGTGGACCTACCTCCCAACCACCGCAAATTTAACTTTCGCTCATTGCCTTCTTCGCCCAGCTGTTTTAGCAGCTCACTGTCCATTAGCGTGACCGACGATCCTTCGTCCAAAAGGGCATATGTTTTGATAAATTTGTTTCGGCCATATAAAACTACGGGAGCTATTCGGAACAGTACAGACATTTCCTCGCACTCAGTCTTTGAATGGCAGTTCAGGATCGGTTGGCTCGGTCTGTCGACTGTTTCTGTTGGCAGATCGTGGAGAAGCTTATGATGCCACTTTTTGCATTCGTCTATTTGACAAGTCTTTTTCCTTCGACACTCTCTTACTGAATGGCCTTTGGTGAGGCAGCCAAAGCAAAGTCTTCGTTCTTTGACCATAGCCCAACGTTTATTTACAGAGCAGTTTCTGAATTTTTCGCATTCTTCTACCTTATGTGCTTCCTTGCAAACCAGACAAGTATCATTGTGCTCAACTGCGTGCAGAACTGTGCGTCGTTTTGTATCGCGTTGTTCGGCTTCTTGTACGACGCTTATTATCCCTGCAATATCCGTGAGCCATGCACTGAAATCTGCGAGTGAAGGATATGGTCCCAAAACTGACGCGTATCTTGCCCACTCAACTCGTTTAGTGAACGGTAATTTCGACACTAATTCTTCCACAATTATCGGGTTGTTTAAGTGTGGGTCTGCATTCACACATTGCAAAAATGACACTAGGTTTTTTGTCTGAACGGAGAATTTTATTAACCTTGTCGTTGCATGCTCAGATATTGGCGGTAGTTCTCTAATTTCGGTCAACTGGCTCCTGATGAGTTGGTCGGGCCGACCAAACTGTAAGCTCAATTGTTCTATGACCTGGCTTACGTTGTCGGGATGAATTAGTAGACACTTAACTGTCTCTCTCGCTTCTCCTTTCAGGCATCGCTGTAGCCTCTGACTATTTTCAAAGTTATTATAGCCGTAGTAAGCAGTGGTTTGATGGAATGCTGTATAGAACATGGGCCAGTCCTCTGCCTTGCCGCTGAACTCTGGCAAATCATACAGTTTCTTTACCGCCATATTATTTGTCACTTGCAAACCTGTATGGGGCTTAACAGATGGTGTTAGTGATTGATATGTCTGCGAACATACTTGTGGTCGGGTGTGCGTTGACGTTTCGCTGGTGTGCGTGTTCGACTGTTGCACATGCAGTCGTTCGAGTGGCTTATACGCATCTAAATGGGCTGGCGGCTGAAACAAGCACGTATTCGACCTTGTTGCTGTCACGTGCGACGCACATACCGGTTCCGTACGGTAGCCAACTATACCACTATATGTGCTTGGCGGCTGGTACTGTGACAAAACTGGTCCTGTGACTATTTTATGGTCTGGCGGTTGAACATCGATGCGAGTTAACATAGCACTTAGTTGCTGCTGCAAAGCAGCAATTTGTCCTCTGAGCTCGGATTCAGCCTGTGATGACGTACCATGTGCCGATAAGGAATGTGGCGGCAATTCATTCGAGAATTTTGACGTCTGACTACCGACTACATGTTGCAAATCTTCCCGCAGTGGTACAGCTACAGATTGTGGTGACCGAAAGCCGCCTGATATCAAAGAATATGACTCCGCTGCCTGTTGCGGAAGAAGATATGACAGTGGCAAAGATTGCGAAGAATACGGTGGTGGCACATTATGCGACGGCGGCAAAGAAAGCGAAGGAGGTGAAGTATGCGACGGCGTCGAAGAATATGACAGCGGCAAAGAATGCGTCGGCGGCAAAGAATGCGATGGCGGCAAAAAAGGCGAAGGTAGTGAAATATGCGACGGCGGCGAAGAATATGACAGCGGCAAAGAATGCGACAGCGACACAGGATACGACGACGGTAAAGAATGCGATGGCGGCAAGGAATGCGATGGCGGCAAAGAAATCGAAGGTGTTGAAGTTTGCGGCGGTGGCGAAGAACACGACAGCGGCATAGAATGCGATGGCGGTATAAATTGCGATGGCGGCATAGAATGCGCTGGCGGCACAGAATACGACGGCGGCAAAGAATGCGATGGCGGCAAAGAAATCGAAGGTGTTGAAGTATGCGGCGGCGGCGAAGAATACGACAGTGGCATAGGATGCGCTGGCGGCAAAGACTCTGGCGGTGGCGAAGAGCACGTCAGCGGCAAAGGATGTGACGGCGGCGAAGAATCCGATGACGGCAAAGTGTGCGAAGGCAGTGAAGCATGCGGCGGCAGCAATGAATGCGACGGTGACGACGAATACGCCAACGGCAACGAATGTGACGGCAGCGAAGAATCCAACAATGGCAAGGAAGGCGGTGATACATGCGACGGCGGTAATGGATGTGACGCTAATTGCCTCGGCAATATGTCCGAACGAACTGCGATGACTGGTGATTTCAAGTCTGCACGCGATTTTTTCGACAATTGTGGGCCTTTACTGGTTGGTCCCGGTACTGAAGATGCAGCTACGGCGAGTTTAGGGCCCCGCCGCGATGGTTTTGACATCGTGATGACGCACTCGGTACAAAAACTTGCAAAGAAATTGGCCGTCTGATTCACAAACACACACACACACTACGTGAAGGCACGAAATAAAAATGTCGTTGACTGGTGCGCAAAGGTTTAAATTCGAAATAGAACAGAATAATTGTGAAAACGTTTATTTCTAGAAAGAAAATTATCTATACATTCTACTTATTAAAATCCATATCCAAATTATCTTACCGTGGTTTCCTCCATGCGCACTCGGCAAGCGTCAACGAAATAATGAGGCCGATCTTTGGTCTGGCGTTAGCAGACCAAGATGGCAGAGGCGCATGGAGAGAATCACGGCAGATGGCTCTCGTCGGCAGGGCTGATATTATTGGCCTCGGTATCGAAGCATTCCATGACATATCCAGTAAACTCAATTTGCCATTTAAACTCGGTTGCAATTTCCATTTGCGAACGATCCACAAAGTGAACGACGATCTACTAGCACAAGTAGTTAAGTCCATTCATAAATATGAAAATTGCAGCAATCCACCAAACTGCCGATGCGAATGGGGAATAAATTTATGGTAAGAGTAAGAGTGCATTTGTCTCTCACTCCTGCTTGACACTTTCTATCTGGGATTTTCTACTGGAAGGAAGGAAGGAAGTATGTGGGAGGAGCTCTTGATTTTTGTGAATAAGATTGTTTCAGAAAAATATTGTAAAATCCATAAAGTGTAGTTAGTCTACGAGATCATCTTTGAATGTGCGCTTTTAAAACTTCGTGATAAAAGTGTCTCTTTAATCTGTTAACTAGGGCGAATGACATTTTTGGGGACTGGGAAAGTGCAGATATGTGACAGAGTTTCGTTGCACCAAGACGGTGCACGAAAATATGTGATGTTGAGAAATGCTTGCTCGAATGTTATTCATGCGTAGCTTAACTTCGAATTTATGGCTAATGATCTCGATGGTGAACAGTCGTGATGCCCATTGGAGCTGTTTTCTTGGCACTACCAAACATTTTGTCCTACCCATTTAACAGGCTAAGCTAGTGTCGTTGCGTTTTAGTGTAAATATGTATGTAAAGTTATAGTTTTTAACGTAAGCATTCATTTAAATTATGCACTAATATCTGTGTATATGATTATGTACATGTTCGATCAAAGTAAATACACCCTCGAGTTCGGTCTTCCTCTCTCCCAACAAGTTTCTTCACCGATCCCTTTTGTGAGCCAATGTCATCCAGTTACGCACCCTTCAGCTCTGAGCGTTCTGGTGAACGCCATCCTCCCAGTGCAAACAAGGGCTTCTCTTCGGTCATATAAGCTAGGTGGCCAGTCCACGGGAATCTGCCGAGCTTTATCTTTGTCATGATGTCTGCTTTTAGGTAGATTGAACCGTTTACGGAATTACCCGTTTTCATATACGAGACCAACGATTCTCCGTAAAGGCGAATCTACATTCTCGGCGAGACATGACAAATAAAGTCGAGTAGGAGAGTGTAGATGGTTGCCTCGTCGCTTCTCGCCTGTTTTTCTCCATCCATACACTTGCCAAGATATCAAAAGCACGAGAGTGTGTGTGGTTTTTTTACCAGCGCCTACGTGTTTTATGAGAGTTTCTGAGGGTTTATGAAAGGTACTGGCTCCGTTGGTATTTATAAACCGATTTTGTTTGCCTATAAACCCATGGACAAGATGCATTATATCGGACAAGATGCATGACTACGAATGGGTACAAGGTACACTGTTTGAATATTTGCACTTTAAAAAAAATTTTGGACAGCGAAAATGCTACCTACCTACATTATATGCATTTCTGAGTGAGTAGATATGCACATCGTGTAGATAAGTAGGTATTCTTTCATAAGATAAGCCATCTTCGCTCTATGACTTGCTGAACGTCTCGTCGAATGGTTTGTCGAAACGTTCGCCCTTTGTGTGTTGGGCCCATAAGACTTTCATCTCGATCGTAGCTAAGATCTCAGAGTACCTTTTGTTGAGCACCTAAGTCTGGAATCCCTATATTAGTGCTGGCATGACTATGGTTTCGGTACTCGTTAAATTTAAAGATTTTAAATGATTTGAAAAAACCGTAATGGGCTTGCTGGATTTGAGCTGCCACAAGCGTATTTTTCTTCTACATTGTCATAAGCTCCCAGTATCGACCCAATGTGAAGCTTGAGTAGGCTAGTGCGTAGAGCACTGACTTCTTGTGTGTGGAGTCCCTGATTCGAATCCAGATTCAGACGAGTGACCGCGTACCAAGCTTTTGAGTTCGCCTAGGTCTGATTAGGGGCCTGATTTAAAGTAGAGATAAAGTGAATCGTGGAACTAATCACTCCACACTCGTATTTACACTGATAGTAAATTTGTGATGAAGACCCGTACGAGGGCTGTCGTGGGATTGCTTTACTTTTTATTGACCCAAGGTAGTCTGCTACATATGATGTCTATGTTATCTGCGTAGGCCAAAATCAAGCTATGCTTGGTGGTAATAGTCCTGTGGGAAACCCTATTGTCTAGAAATTATGATCAGCTAATAACATTTTTCCTACTTTTCTCCACTAAATTATTGGTCTAATATCACTGAATATAAAACTATTGACACACCACCATGTTTAAGTCAATAAGTCATTAAGTCAATAAGCCAGTGAGATAGTAGAAATGGAGATGACATCGACGGTATAACTTTCCACCATTAGCCCCTTCGATTCTCTCGCGAAAAAAAACATGTTAAAGCAGCAATGCCGTTCATTGCCAAATCGGAGGGGAACTGCGTGTATTTGACAATGAAGAGATCAAAATTTACTACCTTCCCCTTCAATGTAAATCTTATGGGCATGTCCACTCCATTTCTACTACCTCACTGCGATAAGCACACCTAATGTGGAAAATACATATTGGCCGAGCCCAGGTGAGCCGAGTGTGTGGACGGTCCAGACAAGCGACTTTGACAGGTGTCACAGGCGCTCGTGCGACTTCCGATCGGAATGGGTTTTAGGCACGAGCCAAGGCGATTCCTGACGAGCTGTCAAATGCCGTCCACATGTTGGCGGCCTCGTCTGACTTCGGCTCGCCTGGCCTCGGCCAATATCTATTTGCTACATAAGATTTTTAGTGTTCCAAAAGCTTAATACCAGAAGTATAATGACAGCGCTGCTACAGATTCCATTGATTGGAAAGTTTTGAATCAGCTTCCTTGAGTTTCTTAGTTCTAGTTTTAATATTCCATGTTATATGCCACTACGTATCATATGACAGAATTTCATCAGGAAGAAGTTTTATCATTCCGAAAGCATGAAAGACTCGACCTCTCGATCTTTTTATTCACCGGTCTAGTGCATTTTTCAATTCCAGTAGTCAAGAAAGCGTAAGTTACATTGATTAAACCACGGTCTCTTGAACTTTGTTAGTAAATAGGAAAGAGAAATTTTGGCTGCATCATATTCAATAATATCCACTTCAAAGCCTAGAAATTAACTTTCTGCTGCAAAGACATCTTAATTAACCCAGATTGACCCAGACTGACCACTTGGTATTGATTACCTCCTTTGCTAAAAAATAACACTGCCATTGGTCTATTTTCATACCACCTTAGTTATACTATTAGTATAACTAAGGTGGTATTTTGCTGTATAATAGATTGATGTTCCCTTGAGTGCGTTAATGACGCAGTTGGGAAATATTTTCATTACCTGCTAAAAATATCCCAACTCCTACGGACATTGATTGCTGGCCGCGTACGAAGCATGTCAAATTTTCGGGTTCGCATGAAAGTACACTCCTTTCTGAAGTAATGTTTCACTGTCGACCTCCAATACTCCGAACTCAGAGAGAAAAGAGAGAGAGATAGAGAGAGAGAGAGAGAGAGAGAGAGAGAGAAAACCAAAACAGAATTGTCAGTTGCCAATTAAATATTTCGCTTAGTTTGCCAATATGAGTTGCTCAACAGGAAAAAGTATGACGAAAGTCACTCTTTAAACTGTACATAATTACCGAATTATCAGAAAATCGCACCTATTTTGTAAACAAACTCAATTAAAGTCAGTTGGTTTGATAACGTATGTTAGTAATTAAAAAACGTTCAAATAAAAGCCAAAGAACGGCATAACAGTTTTCCTGACTTTTGCAATATTACAGACCGGCCCGTGAAGTACTTACTTACAAAATGCATGAACGAACCAGCTTGTTGCATTGAACTTATATATTAATCTACCCAAGTAGTACGTGAAAAATTAACAAGTGTAGAGAACATTGCGTAATCAAGCAACCTGTCGACAATTTCACTTCGCAATTTTTCAGCGAATATGCTGAACAATTTGAATTCATCAATTTTAGGAGGTAAGTTGATTTTCATTTATTTTAATGCACACTTAGTTAACACACATTCTATAATATAGGAAATGAAAAATTAAACAAATAGAACGCGTCGATTGCCCAAATATTCAATGTTATTGCTTTTATTCATTGGTCCAATTTCATACGCAGATCCAGAATTCAATTCAGATTATAATAAAGTAATACGCATAGCATTTAATATATTTATTTACTATATTTTCGAAGAAAATTAGTATAAGAATAACCTTGATTTATATTCATATGTAATACAATATATATATATATATATATATATATATATATATATATATATATATATATATATATATATATATATATATATATATATATATATATATATAAATATATATATATATATATATATATATATATATATATATATATATATATATATATATTTATATATATATATATATATATATATATATATATATATATATATATATATATATATATATATATATATATATATATATATATATATATATATATATATATATATATATATATATATATATATATATATATATATATATAGATATAAAGATATAAAGGATGTTATAGGGTTTTTATTTTAAAACTAGACTTAAACAAAAAGTATCAGTCGGATCGCCTTATTTTTGCCATTGTTGAAATTTACGTTTTGATGATGATTTTGAGCAAATGACCACCGGGACTACCGCTCAAAAAGCCAATGCCAGAGGTCCAATTTTTGACTAATTTTTGAAGCAACTGGGGTCAGGTATCGTCAATGACGCGAGCTATAGCTGTAATCACAATACAGCGGCATTGCGGCAGCGGCGCCACAGGAGGAGGCGTGAATGCCGCAGTTGAATTTGATGAACAATACAGCGACAATGTCGCTGTCAATGCGACCAAAACACCAACGAAATTCATTTTTTTTCTTTTGTATTGCTAAATCCTGTTGTACGAGGATTAGGTTGGCTTATCACAACACATCAGCCATCGCTTGTCTATTCCACCAGACCATTCAACCTAATTCAAACAGAGGTGATTCAACCTAGTGGTGATGCCAACCTATGGTTAGGCATCGCCGCTAGCGGTGCGGCAAAATTAGAAATTTGGCAAATTCTGCCGCTGCGGAAAATTCGGCCGCAGCCATTGTGCGCGTTACCATACAAAACAGTGCATTCTAATTTTTTGACAGCACTTGGCCGCAGCCCACTGCGTTTGCCGCAGTGGAAAACGCTGTATTGTGATTAACCTATATTTTGGCTTCTAAAGCGTTGATCGTCGCCAATTTGTCAGCGTAGACCAATGACGTCTTGTAGAAATCAAAAACAACGCAAATTACGGGACCAAAAACTGGTTTATCATCGCTCTGTCACACTTGAAGAAGCGTGACCCTATGATGCTACCAGCATGCTGTGCGCACCATAAAGTACATTTTTTTTATGCAACAGTGTCTCCGGGGATGTGACGGGGGATTTTTCTCGCTCAAGACGAGGCAATATCGTTTATTGGTGTAGCCATCGGGCCAGAAATGAACCTTGCTGCTAAACAAAATTTCCCCGTAAAATAGAGGGCTAACTTTTAGCTAATTAATTTTGCAATTATGGATAGATATATTTTTATATAAAGCAGTGCTATCGAGTTGTGTCACAGATTTGTGTTCCTTAAAAAATATTCAATTGAAAAAAGAATAATAAAGCTGAGTAATACTTAAATTAAGATCATTAAACCTTTTCTTTTACGACTGCCTCACAAATTCTTGGCATTCTTTCTTGCTATTACTCCAAAGTTTCTGGTTTGATCTTGCCCCAACATTTGTCCCAGAGGTCTTCATATCTTGTAGGACATAGAGCTTTGCCCTTTCTATCAAGCTCATCCCACAAGAGCTCGATAGGAGATATATCCGGTGATTGTGATGGCCACACCATCCATTTAAGTACATTGTTCTTTTCCAGTTTGTCCAAGAATGATCTGCATAGATATGATGAGTGCTTCGGATCACTGTCTTCGTAAAATATGAATCCTTCACCTAAAAGTCTAATTCCTGATGCCATAGCATGCTCCTCCAATATCTTCTTGTACGCTTCCTTTATTAACCTTAATTCATTGTCCTCAAATCATGACGTTTCCTCCTCCATATGTTAAACTCTCTACACCATATAGCTTTTCAGCATCTGTTCTCCGGTATGTCGACGAACAAACACACACCTGTTGGATCCTAATGTTTCAAATTTGGACTCGTCAGTCCAAAAGACCTTTTTCCACTGATCCAAAGTCCAATCTTGGTGTGCCTTCGAACAATTCAAACGTTTTTTTTTTTTGTTTCTAGGCCGGAAAGGCATCCTTGCTGCTACTTTTCTTGAAAGACCAGCTTATTTCAAACGTTTTTTTACAGTTGAAATATGTAGATATGCGATTTAGATGATTCCTGTTCATCTGATTTGTTATTTCGGGTGCCTTTAGATGTCTGTTCGGTTAGTTTTTGACAAATATTATCTTGTCGTCTCTTAAGCGGCCCCTAGACGATCAATATTACTGCATAATATGTAGTTTTGTACAATAATATTGATCGTATTGAAGGATTGTGCAATATTTTAAGTGAATCAAAAACATTTTGATTTTTACTGTGCAATATAGAATATATTGCATCGTCTGTGGTCAGTATTGCGCAATATTGGCTCAGTTGTATATCGACGTTGGTGGCATAAACAACGTTTGGAGTAATAGAGCCAAAAATGTCAAAAGCTACTGAAAAATCGAACGACAACTAAATATTGCTCAAACGTATTGCATCGTCTGGGGCACCCAGCAATAATATTGTGCAATATATTGTCGCAATAATATTGACCGTCTAGGGTCCGCTTTACAGACGTCTTTCTCTTCCTTCCGGAACGATTTCATACCCATTTCTTCATTCTTCTCAATAATCACCAAAGCATCGCTCTTCGATATTTTAAAGCGAGCCACAATCAGCTCGTAAGAATATCCTTCTCCACGGAGATTGCAAATCGCAGAGCGCGTCTCCATGGATAATTCACGACACCTTGGTATACTTAGGCAGTTTTTCGAATTTTCCAGGACGATATCGAAATTATAATTAATGTCTGAGGAAATTTAGTCCTGGTGTATAAGCGGATTGATTACGGATGCAACTGATTGTTAAATTGAAATTAGAACTCGCAGCAGGTGAAGAGCAAGACCATAAACACCGGCTGCATGTCGTTACTAACGTCGTAACTAATAAAAATATTATTCACTTATTAGGAGAATATGGACACGTGCCATCCTGAAAAAGGATCCGCTAAATTAGGTTCTTACAAAAAACAACACATGATAATATCATTAAAACTTAAAATAAAATGTATCATTCCCCTCAGTTGTGAAAAACTTTGTTTAATATTTATAATATATATATATATATATATATATATATATATATATATATATATATATATATATATATATATATATATATATATATATATATATATATATATTTGTTTAGTATTTATAATAATTATGAGCGAATTTGTGTATACATAAAAATATAAAAATATATATATATATATATATATATATATATATATATATATATATATATATATATATATATATATATATATATATATTTATTTATATATATTTATATATATATATATACATATATATATATTTATATATATATATATATATATATATATATATATATATATATATATAACTAGGGGTAGGGGTTGAAGCTGGTCGATATCTTTATTCGCATATTTACAATCACTTTTAATACGAGTGGGAAGTTCCACGACTCCCTTTATTCCCGATCAACTCCGGTACCTATTCAGAGCTAGGTGTACTCAAAACTCTCGTCCGAATCTAAATTCGAGCCAAGGGCTTCATACACCTTACGTTTATACCGATTGTTCTTTCAGTCACCAATTGAATTTAATTTGGGAGACGAAATAGGCAAACAAGTATATATTCAAACACGCCATTTAATTTGTTCAGACTAAATGAAGAATGGTTCTGATGGTCGATTTCAATTTAAATAATAATAAATCTGTAAATCTGATCCTTTTGGCCTTATTGACTTTGGCGCGTAAGCACAATCTCCTTTTCAGGTTCGCGTGGACTGGCCTTTAATTAATTCTTGCAATATTTTTTTTTGCTAGGAAAGGACTTCGATCACTCGTTTTAGGCTGAATTTATTTTATTTTCAAGCCAAAGCAAGGCGTATTAACAATCATAAGTCAGTCATCTTAACCTAAATGAAACAAATCATAAATTAAATTCTACATATCACAAGACTTTTGTCTGATAGTCAAATTGGAGAAGGAGATTTATAGTTTATCGACAATATGATTTGGAAGGCGTTGCTTTACGTTAAGAGTGCTTTGGAGATGTCAGCCTTTAAGTTGGACTTCGAAATAGATGGAGAATAATATTTGCCAAAATTATTGAATATCTTACAGCACCTGTTCATTGGCTCTCTCTCCACCTGTTCATTGGCTCTCTCCTCATACACAGTCTGATGTTGAAACTCTTTCAGAAGACGTATATGCCTAGTCTGTCATGCCTAGTCTGTCTTACTGAATTGTTGAAAGTTATCTTATAGGATAAATTTTCAACTTTGATCGATCCTCTAATAACGTCGAACAGGACATGAACAAAAAACCGTCCACTTTGAAGATAATGTCGAAAGATTTAATAGACTAAGTCTGTATACGTATGACGGTAGACTTTCAAAATCGTGTGAATTAAATACAGCTCTGAACGCAAAAAGTAAAAACTGCTTTTAGAGAGATACGAATCTGTCGCTATGAATATCAAAAATAGAATTTCAGACAATGCAGACATACTCAAGTAACGGGCGAACTAAGGTCATGTGCAAAGATTTTGCCGCCCATAGGTTCTTCGCACAGCTCTTTATAAATCCTAACTGCTTGCTGGCCCTACTTAAGACTTGATTATGCTGTAGATTGAAACGAAACTTTTTATCTTATATGACACCGAGATCTGTGACACTCTCAACATTGTTCAATACCTTATGATTGAGGTGATAGTTGAAATTTAAAGTAGTGGTTTTGCGCGAGAAACTTACAGCATGGCATTTGTTGACGTTAATAGATAGTTTGTTTTGTTCACACCATTTTTGAAGTAAAAGGAGTTTGGATTAAAGAAACTCCGAATCAGATTTCGATTGAATGATGCGGCACATCTTCAGGTCATCCGCATAGAGGAGATGTGGAATGTTTGATAAAACCTTTGATAGACCCGAAATAAACAAATTAAATAAAAGAGGTCCCAGGTGGCTGCCTTGTGGTACTCCCGAGGAAATAATAATATTTTTTGATAGTAAACCTTGAAATTTCACGCACTGATTTCGATTTTGTAGTTAGGAATACCGAACTTCTGTAATTTGATTTTTAGTATGTAGTAGTCGACACGGTCAAAGCCTTGCCTATCCTTTTTCCATATTGCAGAGAATATCTGAGGTAATTATCATGAGATTGAGTTGCTATTAATGTTATTGAGTTTTTCACAGATGATTTTTTCAAAAAGTTTCGGTATAGCAGATAAAAGAGCGATGCCTGTTTAATTTTCAATCGAATGTTTGTCCCCACTTTTAAGAATCGGTATTAGATGGGAAGTTTTCCAGTAGGTCGAAATACACCGCATGACAATGACTTCCTGAAAATTATATAAAGGGATGAAGTAACCGATTTTGCGCAATATAAAAGGAAGCTGGGAGGAAGTAGGTCGGGTCCAGGGCCCTTGTTCATGTTTAGTGTCATTATGGCTTTGGTAATATCATCTTTTGATAACTGAACATCGTGAATAGTAGGAAATAGTAGTGAGCGGCTTCACCCCAATAGCATCAGGGGCTAGAGACTATCTCCCTCAGTTCATACCGTTTCATGGATGGAGGCCTATTTTTTCCCTTAAGTTTTTTTATTTTCAGGTTCTTTTCTCCCAGAGACCTACTCCTCCTCTCCTTGTTCGGTAGTAAACGTGCTTCGTCTCGTAATGGATGGGTCTGGGCTGCTAGTTAATTATGACTTACGAGCGATGTGAATTTTACTGGCTCTACGAGTAATTCAAATTTGTTATTTGGATTTTCATAGGACCGTCGTACGTAACTGGCTAGCCCAAAAACCGTTTTCCCTACCTTTGAATATTGCGACTACAATTTGATTCAAGTGTGACAGATGAATCATAAGTAGCGTCCCATCTTTTCAGAGCATATCTGACCCATTTCCAAGGCCAACCATGACCGCTCACAGCTAGCAAAGCGCAAACCCGCATCCGTTGAGGTCGGATAAAAGGGTGCTCCATTAATGCAGACTAGGGGCCTTCACAACTATTTCTAAAACACTTTGCTGCCGAGGCAATTAATTTGTATATTGTTTTGCCCCTGTTGATCGTTCGCCATCAAACCACTTCGCAGGTTCCCAACTGAACTTCGGACTGTTTGAGATGCTTCTGCCAAGTCTCCTTAACTTTTAAATCGCTGAAGTTTTTTCACAGCATGAATTCCGCAATGACCTTTGAATGAACTTCATCAAAGTAAAAATACCTAAAATAAAAAATTCGACAACCTGGCGGTGACTTTCCGAGTAAATAAGATTTATCGAATTTCCCTGGTAGATGAACGCAAACTCAGTTCGTAAAAAATGACTGATTCCTCGCTTCTTAGGAACATTTTAAAATTAATAAATGAACAGTGGACATAATAACATATTTATCTTACGAAATCACGACTTCGCGTTTAATATTTACGGGCTCAAGTAATTATTGTTTGCATTTACCTCTCTAGCGAGTTCACATGCGCCTGTTGAGTTTGGTATTGTAGTGTATCTGTAATTTGTGAGTCACGAGATCCATATTTATTTTTTCCCGTATTTCGAAGCTCATTTTTTCGCGGCATCAAACAGACAATAACGGAGCACATTGAAATGTATATTCGAGAAAGATGGAAGCGCTGCTCTGATGCCTGACATGGCGAGTTGAATGCGTTGAAAAATTCCACGATTTTCAGTGGATAAATGAGCAGTAGAACGGTAGCTAATATAGAATAGTTGTGTCAAAATTAACACTTGTGTGTTGGTGTTAAATCTTGAATGCAATTCAAATGTACCTACGATCGTAGTTATGAAGAGTTATTCTTCGTAGCCAAGTCGAACTTGTGATAGTAATGTTGACTCGAAACTGTAATGAAAAATCTGTTGGAAATTGGATCATTAATGCACCTGTATCCTGTACTTACTGGCTGTTGTTCATTATTGTTTACAACCAAACTTGTTCGTTTATGATTGTTATAATTGTTGACTTTTGTTCGAGTTTTGTAAAGCCAATGCATCTCATAGCAATGATAAAATTGATAACGGATAGAGCACGGCTGAATGCTCGGCTCTCTTTCGCACTCACCACCAAAAAGCCCTAATACTTTTTCTTATTTACGAGAAATGCCATGATTTACAGGACAGAGTGAGAGCGCTAGCGGCGAAAAGCAGAAGGAAATGTCAAATTTTCATGTGGTTCAAAGAGCACTGTCAAATTCACATGTGACTTATCCCATCGTAGGGCTAGATCGCGTGTGCAGTGCACACACAAAAAACGTGTGTCATGCATGAAAATATTGCGTTAATATGTTGTATAGTAGTATACTAGTGCAGCTATATTACTGTTATATTAGTACAGTTACAGTCTTGTAACAGCCTTATCAGCTATGGGTAGAGAAATATCTTTAGATACGCAGAATATTATTGTGAAACTGCAAAATAGCTAAAGTAATTGGAAGTCCTAAGTCTAGTGTGCAGTACGTCATAAAACAGCATACAGAAGCAGGCTCATTAGTAAATAAGCCCCATACCAGACGCCCAAAAATTTCAAGTGCTTGATACTTATGGTCAACAGTAAAAAAAAAATCAAAGAAAAAATACTGGTTCTAAAATAGCAGACGAGCAACGAAAGGCCTACGTAAGTGCTAAAACCATTAGACATTTTTTACGTGAGAAATTTTTTAAGTTTTTTACAATGGAAACTGATATCTGATATCAAAATTCATCACAAGCGACTGCTCTTTGCAAAAATGTACGAATATACGGACGCCAACTTTTGGAATCGAGTCGTACCTACAGGCAATATATTTGGTTCAGATGGAAAAGGGAAAGTTTGGCGTACATCGAATGAGGAGCTCAATGCGAAAAATATAGTTCTAACCTCAGAACAGAGAGATTTAAGGAAATGAAATAATCGTATACATATACGAAATTAAGTGAAGCAATTTTACTATAAAGTTTTAATTTACAATTAGAAAGAATCGAGAGAATTACTACTTCAGATATTCCCTTTGTTGTCTCCGATACCTAAGATCTACGAGCTTTTGGTTCTAACGTGTCAAATGGTCTACTATCTCTATCGTACACAAGTCCAACTCTGCTCGCAGAGTAAAAGTCTGTCAAATTTGCCCATAGTGCCCATCAAGGATATAGAAGAAATGGAGGGGCGACATACACGGACATGAGCGTATGTGTACTCCCCTTTGACAAAACTCATGTTGTCAAATCAATGTAAACAAAGTACAAGTTTCAATGATTACCGAATGCATCTATTCAAATTTGTTTTTTTCTATGATAATACCAAAGCTCAGGGGATTGCCCTTTGAAGCCAATGCTTAGCGATGGCGGTAGGGAGACACATATGGGAGAAGCCGATATCAATTATTCCATTATTCTTTTAAGTGCCATATTTTTTCTTATTTTCCAAAGCGCTAGTGCTATGCCTAGTCGCTATTAAAGCTTTTAAATGTGACACTTAATTAATGGAGCGCTGGTATTATGCCCAGTCGCCGACTATTAAGACAACACAAGACGAACAAATACAGCCATGGGCACGGCGGGATTCGAACCCACGGGCAGTAGATCGCTGCTTCGGACTGTCGCGTTAGCGAGCTAAGCTACCGAGCTATTCAAATTGCGGCCCATTAACAAAATTCTCATGCCATTGAAGCAATTCATGATTAAGTTTAAATATGATTATTTACTTTATTGGGCAAGAAAGAAAGCGGCATCGAAAAAATCCATCTTAAAATGGCAAATGAATTGTGTGGAAGAGAGTTGTTCAACTACAATCGGCTCTTATACCATCGGATTGCCGATTTTCAGTTCAAAAACGAATTCACAGACCTAATAATTAAACTAACAATAGGACTAACTCAACACTAAATTCATAGAATAAAAGTTATTGCCGCAATTAGTGATCTTTTGCGGATACCGTAATACGCGCGCGATCGTTGACAGCCTAGTGTGACAACATGAGTTTTCTTAGATACAAAGCGCACCCCCCCCTCCCCTCCTAGATTTCACATCGCTTAAATACATTTTGTTCATTTAGTGGATTCGTTCAAGTAATAATACGCTCGGGTTGGTCCACAATGCTAAAGTAAAGCAATAATTTTAATTAAAGTAATTAGTGTTTGAATTAATTTTAACGATTAAATGAGATAAAATTTATATTATATCAAATTGTTTTTATTGTCTACCAATTTTTTTCCAAGCTTGTATGGTAAAAATATTTAAATTTAAACCAATTTTTTTCCTTTTGAAGCTAGATTTATTTTAATTACTTCTGAAGAAGAGGGCAGACTACTCTCCAAATATCGATATATGTCGAGTAATTAAAATAAATCTAGCTTCAAAAGGAAAAAAAATTGGTTTAAATTTAAATGATATCATTGTTCACATCCTTTGGTGTCGTACAACTGCCAGTATGCGAAGCGCATTTAGATATAATATACATTATACAATAAATTCCTACTTTTTCTTTCTTGAACTTTCATCATGAACTGCTAAAGGCCATTCCAAAGATTTTCTTTCATGTAAAATAAGATTCTTTTTATTTAATTAACCTACACTACCCAATGAACCAAATTAAATTTACTCCGTTGCTTGTTTCCATCAACAGTATACTTCAAATGTATTCATCATAAAAATTACAATTTAAACTTGCGCGCCTATTGCCTGCCCCCAAATTTATTACAAATTTTAAATCACCTACGTCCTTTGTTATGCATGTTTGTATTAGAGAATGTCGCTAAGTAGTTACCAATTGTATGCTAAAATACTAACTGAAGATAAAGGGATACTAATATGAACTGGTGTCACATGGAAACCCTCAATTCCAATCCACTTCTTCTATATCTTTGGTGCCCACAGTTTTCCTTCACTACTACTAACGCTCAGATTCAGGCAAATTGCTTCACTTGTAACAGTTTTCATTTACTTATGTCTCTCTCTTCTGAAGTTCCAACCGAGATAGACGGCGGTGGTAATGTTATGGTGTAGGGAGGAAGTATGGCTGCTTTCAAGAGTTGGAAAGTTGCACTTTATTGAAAGTACAATGAATTGGTGTGATTATTTAAAAAATTTTAAACAACCCTGCAACGGTCCCTAAAGCATACCTCCATGATAGTTAAGGAATGGCTCCTATATAACGTGCCCCACCCAGCAACACAGTCCTACACAGTCGCCAGACTTAAACCCCATAGAATATCTGTGGGATGAGTTGGAGGGCAGAATACGAGTCCTAGGCGCGTTTTTTTGCTCCCCTTATCCATAACAGAACAATGCTAACCAGTGCAGACGCATTGGAAAAAACAACAACGCCTGTTATGCATAGGGGGAGTTGCTGTTTCCAATGCGTCTGCAGTGGATAGCATTGTTCTGTTATAGATAGGGGGGAGCAAAAAAAACACGCCTACTATTGCTTTAAAGAATTCAAAACTATTTCCGAGTAAAAAAAAATTCTGCCAAATATTTCAATTATCTAAATATTAAACCACACATTTACACCTTATCCCATAGGTGGTCCATTTGAAACAATCGGTGGGTAATAAACCAGTATCGTTTTAGCACTATTATGACATTATGTCAGTACTAATTTTTATATAAAAACATCGTGTGTATAAGCATATCTGTCCTGCGTAGCATAAACACTCTATTTGTATTTTTTAGTAATTGTTGAGTTATTTGAAGATTCGGATAAATGGAAAGAGCTTTCACTATTGATTTTAACATACTCCCACAAAAGATAGGTTTTTCATATTTGGTAGAATGATGTAATAAAGTATGTGCTGCCCTGCTAAGCATAAACGCTGTATCTTTATTTTTCACATTTTTGAGTTAACACCAGATTCAGAATTACATACTCTATTACATCATTCTACAAAACTTTAAAACCTATCTTTTGTGGAAGTATGTTAAAATTAATATTGAAAATTGCACTCTCCATATACATATCTCCAGTACAAATCAAAACACAAATAATTGAATATCTCCAAAGTACTAAAATGTAGATAGAACATTTATGCATAGCAGGGCAGTGTAATTTGCAAGTTCAGTGTTAAGTCAAATATGAAAAAAAATTCAGACATGTCGTTTATGCTACGCTGGGCAGATATGTACATTTGATCGATTTATTGAGCAAGAGAATATTTAACTGGTCAAGCACTTTGGTATCGCGTCTGCGTCAATTTGTGTTTGTCCGTCGCTGCCGCGGGGAAATCGCATTTGCGCGCCAAATTTCTCTAGCCCGTATCAAAACATGATTTGTATCGAAGATAAACTCACCGTCGATTTGTCGTTTTTGTTGTTGGTACTTCTTTACACGTTTTTTCCGAAACGCGAAGTAAAATAAAACTTCAAAAAATTTTTAGCACGTACGTGCGACAGCGCTGAGTTCTTTTTATTATGACCATTACTTCATTGTATCGTCACTTAGTCAAGAATGATCAAACATTTACCTGGCGAACAATACGGGTCGCTACAAAGCGTAACACTTTGTTAAATAATAATCAAAGGAGTGTTTCGAGCACATCGTGACAGGGTTGGTATAGTTTTTATCATTGAGAAATAGATTTAAAATAAGATATTTCAGCTTGAGAGCAACGCGTTTTTGAAATCAAAGAAACAATCTCTATAAGATGCTAATTAAAGTGGATTTATCCCACTAGAACCCGTTTCCGATCTTGGAATTGAAATTGGTAGGCACTTAATCGGTAATGCGGGTAATGCGTATGTAACTAGTAACATGATTCACTCGACCTATAATTTGCCCCAGCTACCGAATTCGCCCCCCTACCACCACAGGCGAGGTTAGTTAAAAGTAACAAAAATCATTTACTGACAGCATCTTTTATAACACGAATGTTCTAATGAAAATGTTCAGTACTGGCAACATTTTTCCAAAGCAACAACAATAAGTCTACCACAATAACTTCGTGCTAAAATCAACCTATCCTTTGAATTTCGTTTTGATCTAAGGATATCATCGAAAGAATCAAGGATTAAACGATGTCTGGGGTTTCCATCCGAAAAATTTCGAAAACTCAGAAAATTTTTAAATGGGTTTCTTATTTTATTGAAAATTCTTTGCATATGAACACAAAATGGAAGCATCTGCTGCTGCAATATTTACGAAAATGTCTGGTGCTGGCAATCCTGTAGTAGCACCACAACCAAAAATTTACCATATATCCTTTAAGTTAAGTTAAACCTACTCTGTGAATTTCTCTTCGATTGGGTGTGACTAGACTACACTGGAAGTTAAAGAAGGTGAAAAGGTTTTTAGGGTTACCAGCCTCGAAACTTTTCAAATAATGGAAACCTTAATATTTGTTGTTAATTGCCATTTGAAAATTGAAACGCTTAGTAAAGCCAAAAAATTACAAAAATTACCATAGCTGGCATCCTTTTCATGATTTTTCTACCGAATTGCTACGACAGCTGGTTTACAATAAGGTCCATTTACTATATGAATTTCGTTTTGATTTCATAACTGGATCGGAAGCTATAGGGGAAAAAGCTTTGTTTTGCTGAGCAAATTTACAAGATTTACGAGACAAAAATCACCATCGCTGGCAACTCTATCCGAATTTTTCAACCAAATTTCTACCACATATGTACCAAATATTAGTACCAAATATTGTTTGAATTTCTTTGAAATGTGATGGCTGAATCGGAATTTATGGGCCAAACAGCAATTTTTTTTCTCAGTGATTTTTCAAGATGGCAACCACTGCCACAGGGCTGCTTGCATTTTGAAATCACTTCTATCAGACCTGGTTCTAGCTATTACAAACATGACTTATAAATGTCATAATGATCGGATTATCCGGTCGTCAGATCTCATGAACGAAAATTTCGAGTGCTTAAAATAGAGGTAATTTGGTGATGGGTTGCCGTTTTTGTGTAACCCGGAATTTTGAAAATTTCAAATTGATATGGTGGACAAAGATTAAAATTTATAGATAATTTGAGTTTTTTGTCAGAAAGCAAAAGATTTTGAGGAGGGTCGATGATTTGAATGATTTTTTTCACGTGCCTGCCGTAACTACAGAGTCTTGAGTACCCATATGGATTAAGTTTTAGTAAACGTCAAAATGCTTTGCAAATTTTACGACGATTTGACTTTTCTGTCAGAAGTTATGACAAATCAAAATTTGAAAACACATCCTTGCCTACTTTTAGGCAATCAGTACCAACACACGGCTCAAAATTTCCAATTCTTTATCATAGACAAGCATAACACATAATAAGCTTTTATTCCCACTACTTTTTTAACAAAAATGTACTCTGCATAGAAATATAGGAGTACCTGAAAATTCACTAAAATGCCTGCCGCCGCCAAAGAGTTAAAGGTATTTTAATTTTTTCAAGGATGGACCTACCCACTATATGCATCTATGTCCTCCAAAAATTTCAGTTCAATTGGATTGGAAACTCCAGAGATTATCTCCCTGAATTATTTTGCATATATATATATATATATATATATATATTTATATATATATATATATATATATATATATATATATATATATATATATATATATATATATATATATATACATATATACATATATACATATATACATATATACATATATACATATAT
The DNA here is from genome assembly GCA_947369275.1 of Nemotelus nigrinus. Lineage (NCBI taxonomy): Eukaryota > Metazoa > Arthropoda > Insecta > Diptera > Stratiomyidae > Nemotelus > Nemotelus nigrinus. The sequence continues at coordinate 218,341,588 of OX376372.1, forward strand.
ACATATATACATATATACATATATACATATATACATATATATATATATATATATATATATATATATATATATATATATATATATATATATATATATATATATATATATATATATATATATATATATATATATATATATATATATATATATATATATATATATATATATATAAAGAAATATGAATTTTCGGCGAATCGAGTCTAATACTAATTTTCTTCGCAATAAAAAGGAAATGCTCATACTTTCATACTCACAAGTATATACAAGTAAGTAATATTTCTTACTAGCTAGTATTTTCATACCAGCTAGTGTTTTGTATCTAGTATCTAGTATTTTGTATTAGCTAGTCTTTTCGTACTAGCTAGTATTTCGTACTTAGTATTTCATAGCGATTTCATACTAGCGAGTTTTTCTTTCGTGCGGGTATTTCACACTAGCGTATTTTGTGAGTATTTTATGCTTGAGAGTTATTCATACTTGCTGATATGATATTTTACTTGTAAAAAGGTTGTATTTGAGAACTCGTGCATTAAAATTTCGTGCTAGCTCTGTATTTTGATAATGTTAGAATTTTATACTTTATGAGGCCATCTACACTGAGAAAACACATGGCGCCAGACGTCATAATTTATAGACTTCTGGCGCCATGTACATAGTCGATTTAGGGATTGTGATAAAATATAGCGCCACACACCATAATACATGGCGAAAAGTACATAGGCCTACACGCCATGTACTATAGTCTTCCACGCCATGTACATGGCGTGGCGGACTATATTACATGGCGTGGAGAACTATAGTGCATGGCGTGGAGAGCTATAACACATGGCGTGGAGGACTATACTGTATGGCGTGGAGGACTATACTGTATGGCGTAGAGGACTATAGTACATGGCGTGGAGGACTATAGTACATGGCGTGGATGACTATAGTACATGGCGTGGATGACTATAGTACATGGCGTGGATGACTATAGTACATGGCGTGGATGACTATAGTACATGGCGTGGATGACTATAGTACATGGCGTGGATGACTATAGTACATGGCGTGGATGACTATAGTACATGGCGTGGATGACTATAGTACATGGCGTGGATGACTATAGTACATGGCGTGGAAGACTATAGTACATGGCGTGGAAGACTATAGTACATCGAAGAAGCAAATCAGTCAAAACAGTGCTACTTACCATAAATGAGCACACGGAGAAGTCACTTGCTTGCAACAAACAGGCGCTGGCTGCATTTAGAGTCGCCGAAGGAGCCATTCAATAATATGCGCCTTTAGCCGATTGAGAATGTTGTCGATCTATCGCTGACATTTATTGCTGACATTTATAGATCCCCGCACACAGTATGGCTGCGAGTTATAATTGGAGTGCCATGAGCCATATTACATGGCTCATGGCACTATGTAATATGGCGTGTGGGGCCATAATTTCTGCGCCATGTAATTATGGCGCTGGGAGCCATATTGCATGGCTCAGAGTACTATGTACATGGCGTATGGGACCATAAATAATGCGCTATGTTACATTACTCTGGGCGCTATGTGGATTTTTTTCAGTGTAAATATTGAGCTTATTGGTATTTTAATAAAATTAAAAAGTGTTTTAATTTTTTATATTTGGCATTGATGCAATTTCCGACTGTTTTAGATCAACCAAGAAAAGACTGATATCAGAAATAGATCGACGAAAAGTCATATAGCTGGTAACAGGCTTAGTTGTTCATATCTTGGTAAATTTTTAGACTTTGGCAATTTAAACGAATACAGGAGATACTTTGTGCAAATAATAAAATGGAAATCAAATGAAATTTATTTAAATTGTTTTAACTTCCTTTGGCTCCTAATCTGGAATGTAAATCAGTAACTGATCGTGGGAAAGTTACTGACAAGCTGTTGTAACATTTATGCCTCGTGCTTCGATCACTGTCTTGAGTATGATAACGATTCTCGATGATATGCAAAATGCCAGAATGTTTTTTTTATTTTGTAGTAAGTTTAATTTACATAAAACAAATTTAAATTATGAACGATTTCGTTTCCGAGCTCTTCTCTATTCAGCCAACTATTTGAGGTGCTGGTATAGTTCAAGAAAATTGATGAAAATTGCGAATAAATAGATTTATTATCGTTTCTCGTCACAATTTGGCGCAATGTTCATCTTCTGCTATGAGTAGAAGCTACCACAAAATTACCACACCGGGTTGAAACATTTTAACTTAGCAGTTTCGAAAACATCTTAACTTTTCACTTCGCCACTAAGACGTAACAACGCCAGAATTTGTTACGTTGCCGATTTTTGACTGGGTTTTTTAAGTTGGGAAAATTAACTGAAATTTACCTTTCTAAACCCAAATGTATTTCAATGGCGTTTTATAAAATCTTTGATCCTTTATCTTTGATCCTTTATGTAAGCTGCTTAAACAGTATGT